>LBNU01039225.1:35037-78121 GCA_014162995.1 Artemisia annua
CGCAACCCATGGCTCAACCGTACCTCATGCTCTAAGGATATCAATTATGAGATGTGTATGAAAAAGTTTAAAACCTATGAAAAAAATTATTTTTTTAATTTGTTTCAACTATAGTGAGCTTATGGTTTATATCTATATGGCATTAAGAGGTCCAAAATTTTAAACCTCTTCATAATTTAATGCATGTGTATTATGGTTGAAAATTTGATATAATTGTAAAAGGTTTATACATAGTGGTAATAGGTTTATAGTATCAAAAGTTTTATAAGTTGATGATTTAACATGTTATAAATCTATTTAAAAACTCCACCATTGTGGATGCTCTAAGTCTACGCACAGTTTAAAAATCATACACTCCATACGGGAAGTGTAATTGAATTCGCAGTGAAGTGCGTAAATTTAACACTCATTTGCATTTACAATTTAACTAAAAGATCTAAAAGATATATTTGAATCAACAAAAAGAAGGCTTTCGAAAGAATCTTGAAAATCTTTCACAGCAAATTAAAGAAAAAATATTGAACATTATATATTCAAAAGTTTTTTCAGTAGATTTTCTTATTCTATAAACATTTCTTTTCACTATTTTTTCTATAGAAAAGGTTTCTCACACTTTTTTTACGAAGCAAAACTGATAATCTTACAATATATACATTATAAAATATTTTACATAATTGTCTTGAACATAAATAGGACCCATAACCCAGGGACGGAGCCAGGCGGGGTCCCGTAGGTGCCCGGGACACCTATGAATTTTTTTGACGTAGTGTTAATTTTAAGAAAAAACATCAATTTTTCTCAAATGTACCTTAAATGACCCCGGTTCATCGAAATGTATTTTTAGTCTTATTTAGTTAGCATCTTAAACTCTATTATACTACAGTTAAAAAAATTTTGTGCACCCGATAATATTTGTTTCTGGCTCCGTCCCTGCCATAACCAATTGGTTTGAGAGCATCTAATACTTTCTGCGATGTTTAGGGTTTTTTACACGATTATTCCCTATATTTTGAAGTACATTTATCTTTTCTAAACATCACTACTATAATACCAAATTTTACTAGTTCATTAGACAATTAAACGGTGATTTGCAAAATAACAAAGTACCAAGTTTCATAAACACCCAAAGAAAGGGGTGGTCTAGTGAGATTTTTATAACTGTTTAATTTTGAGCTCTTAATTAATTACTAATGAAAAAGGAATTATAAATGTTAATTGAACTTTTGAGTAAATGAAATGAAAGATTAATTTTTAGAACTTTACCACTAAAAAGATCTTTGTAAAATATGATCTGATTGAGTTTAAGATTGAAATACTTCTGATTTTTGCATAATTTTCTAATAAAATGCATAATACAGCAAAGTATGACGATAACATAAGTTATATACTTTGGTGAGCTAATTTTTATAAAAAAATCACTTTTTACCTCTTAATATTTACGTATTAATTATAAAAAAATGTATCATTGAAATTTTTTTCACGATATATTTAAACTCTTATATGTATAAGTATAATGTAAGAGTGTTATTGTATAAGTATCACAATATAAAAATCCGTAGCAACACGTGGCTTACTATAAACCTTGTTAGATACATAGTAAAAAGAAAAAGAAAATTCTTTATGCGTATATCAAATGCCTTAAGACATGCATATATTTAAAACACAAAGTAATCCATTTAATTAAAACAATGCGAGTACCAGCGTACAGCTACACGAATTTATTGTAGCAAATATTTATAGTTGCGAAATCGTGGCCAAGTGTTTTGTATAAAATTTTATACAAATAATTTATTAGCCTTCAGATTTAAAAATAAAAAATAAAAATAAAAATAAATAAAAATAAAAAAAAATTTCTAGCATTCTTTCATTTTTGTGTTTCAAACTTACATTTTTTTCAAACTTATATGGAAATAAAGGACTTGGGAGGCATATATAGGGTGTCACTCTTGTATTAAATCTCTTTTGTATTCAGAAGGTATGTAGAAATAATAATAAGGGTAAATATTATTCGCTTTTAAGTTTTAAAACAAATATGTTTACGCTTTATATATAGTTGTGATGAGTTAAGATCAAATGATAAGATGCACCTGTAAAAGTTGATACATCTTCTTTTAAAACTCTCACTCTTATTTAAAACTTGCAGTTGTAAATGATTCCCATTTTAGTTTACTAGTTTTGATAAACTAATAAGAATTGTTTATGTGTACGTAAGTGGTTATATCTGCATTAAAATTTCATCAAGAAGTGTATAAACTTTTATGTAAAGAAAGATGGCATTGTACATGTACATGTTTTCAATGGTTCGTAGATTCTTTTCCGTGATTTTTGGTCTAGACTATGATTCATACAAACCTTATATCCATTTTAGACCTATTATCACACTTCTTTTCATTATAAGAAATATATTTAATTATTTTGTATATGTTTTTGGCCAAATTTAGAAATTTCTTTATTATCTGGCAAAGGTAGAGTGACTAAAATGGATAGATACAAAACAATGTTGTTATACTAGCTTTATTTGGCAAAAAAAATTAGCAATATCAAATAGCAGTAACTATTATACAAGTGTCACTTTATTTGTAATTGTAAAATGTAAAATGACGTCTAACACTACATGCTTCTTAACATATAGAAAGTTTAGCATTTAATAATCGATAAGCACTCCTTATTCCTTAACGCTCTTTGGGAAACCTTAGCCTACATGTGTATTATTTTCTTTACGCTACTGAAATGAAATTTATTGTTATTACATGTATCTAGCCCTTTATACATAATAAATAGCACCATAAATCTTAAAAGAAATTGTTTACAACATAATTTCATACAAGTGTGGACATGAAAGTTGTCACCTTTATGTTTCTATATATAACAAGAACCAAATAAGAGTAAAATGAGTAGTGTTCATATTTTTTTGGAATACGAAAATCACGTTTGTAGAGTTGGTCTATCAATCTGGAGCGAAGATAATGGCTAGAAATTAGATTACGAATTTGCGTTCAAATAGTTACTTTAGATTTTCCATATTCTTTTTATTTCACATTTATGGGTCATTTAGTGCATGATTTTATTATGATCATGAGTAAATACATACAATCTTGTATTTAATTCTTCGTTTTTATTTGTAGTATTAAGTTATGAAGATTGAAGATCTTATGTGATCTACAATATTAGATGCACATTTCGGTTTCATTTTGTTGATATTCTGATTTATATAAATGTGTATATTTATTACCTTTTTTGAGTTACTATTACAAAAGACTTGAATGTGAAAAATTTAGATGGCAGTGATCAATGGCTCAAGAAGAACATAATACCTCTAGGTGTAGTAATAGTAGTAGCGGCGGTGGGGGTGGGGGTAAAGGTGGCGGTGGTGGTAGTAATCATCGCACGTCGAAAAAGTTGAAACATAAGAAAGTGCCACAAAGAGGTATGGGTGTGGCTCAGCTTGAGAAAATTATATCAGAAGAGCAACAGAAGAAAGATGTCGCGGTTTTGAAACCGAATTTGAATACTAATTCCATCATTTCGCAGGGTAATTCATGTACTAATTTGGCTAGTATACAAAAAATCCCTAATTTTAGGCAGCCACCACCTTTGCCACCTACTACTCATCATCCTTTGGCTTCGAAAACTGATGTTGTAAACAATCTCTCTGCCTCAGGCTCTGGCTCGGGCTTGGTTTCCAAAGTGGCGAACGTGACAGGTGGCGTTGGCAATAGTGGAAATTGGTGTAGGTTATGGGGTGATGGTGATTGTAGTTTTGAAGGGGAGAAGCAACATGGTCAAAACCAAAATCATGTTTTGGACCACACTAGATACACAAATCTTGGCAGTTTGCCTTACGAATCCAATCCATCGATATGGCCTCCACCCCCTAATCTAATGATGCAAAGATCACAACCTGTTCAAGTTCAACAACCTTGTTCTTCATCAATGGTAAACCTTTTTGTTTCATTATTTTACTTTTTGTGTATGGTTTTAGAGAATATTGGATTTGACATATAATTATGCGAATTATTATTGTAGGTGAATGTTTCAGCAGGAACCTCATCGTCGCCTTCATCTTCTGTTATGAGTTTTCAGATAGAGCCCCCTTCAAACCAAAGCTATTGTGGCAACAACTTCCAACCACTGTGGCCAGAAGAGGATAAGGTGATGCCTTTCTATAACTTTTTTTTTGGTTATATGTACATGTATCCTACTTGTGTACACGGTTAAATGTCAAATTTTACGAGTAGTTAGGATATGATGTTATCCATTGATATAGGTTCGATTCATTCAGTTTTCATTTTGCATGATGATTGGTTTATGAGCAGGGATGGAACCCCTATGGATTTTTCGATTTAGTGTTAATTTTTGAAAAAAAAACATCAATATTTCCTAAATGCATCTAAAATGCACCCTGGCCATCAAAACGTGTTTCTATATTACGGTTTCAAAAAATTTGTGCACCCGGTCATATTTGGTTCTGGTCCGTCCCTTTTTATGAGATGAACATTGACCTTAGTAGACAGTGATTAGAGTTGATTTCTTTGAAAACTAATGCACATTTTTTTCATGGTTAATGGCAGATGGTTGGCATGAAGAGGCCATATCCTTTTTCCCTGGAAAATGTACCAATCCCAACGTTTCATTGCAAATTTCCTTCTGCTTATTCATCTCCCATCTCGAGATCAGATGATCCAGCTTCTTGTAGCAATGGAGGCACTCATAAGATAGACGCCACACATCATGTTTTCAGGTGAATACACAAATGTGCGATGGTTGGGCTATAAAATATGAAGTTTGACATTATTGTTCTTTTGTTTGATAATTTAATTTTTTTATTCCGGTGCAGAGAAAATTCTTCAAGCTTTGGTGTCTTATCGGATACAACAACGAAGAATTTCATCGATGAAAATCAAGGTTTGACTAGAGATTTTCTTAAGTTGGCCCCTCCTCAAGCTTCTCAGTCGCACTTGAGTTCAAAAGAGAAGTTGCCTTCACTTTGTATACGAGAACAGCCGCAGTTTGAAATTCTGCCACCTCATAATGTAAAGATCATTCTTAAAATTCCTTATCTTTATATTTACTTTACTTTGGTTTCATCTTGGTTGATGTTATTTTTTTCGGTTTCTATTTAGGGTCATTCAAAAGAGGCATCCCATGTGTCTGGAAGAAGTGGGTCAAACCCGCAACCTTTTATTAGTTTCCTTCCAGCCATGAAAACGCCTATGGGGCGTCCAGGAAACAGCAATGGCGAGGCAGGGGAAAGTGTTGATTTAAATTTGAAGCTATAGAAGGCTCTTCTTATTTCTTGATATCTTCTTTATTTGTGTGGGCAAGGTAGCTATTTTTTACTCTATATCATTATATGTGATCATGCTAAAAATGTGACAATGAAACAGAAATAAAACTTTATGTAAGTTTTTCTATACCTCTATTTTGAATGTCATTTACTTTAACTTTGGTGCAAGTTTTATGTTGTGAATGGAAAAACCATCATTAGCCAAGCACATGGTAGCTATGAGTGGCACGACGTGAGGGTCATGATTTGTAAACGAATCGAACCGTGGTGAATTTTCCAATATAACGTAGATTTACTATCTTTTGCTTCGATTTACATCTAAAATTATGTGTTCACCCCTGCCTGCAATCTTTTATCATGGTTATAGATTATATTATCCCGATCTAAGACATAGGATTTAAGCTTCTCTAATGGTTTGTTGTAATGAAGCCGTAACTATGAAGTCTATATGACCATGCCTCATATTTTGTTTTTGAAATGTTTATTTGATTATTACGTTTTCAAATAGCAGATCAGGTTATGATTATTACTGTAATTATTTAAGTGCCAAATATTAAGTTTATGAGTAGCTGTAAGATCACTAAGTTTGACTATTTTTACGGGTCATTTTACAGTAAATAGTTGAATAAATCAGAATTTATCAAACACTCAAACAAATGATTATGTGATTTTCAAAACTTGAAACAACACATATTTAAGCAATATAGCTAGCAAGTAGCAACCCATTTTATTACACCTGATTATTTGATTTTAGTTTAGTCGATATCACATAATCATCTTCAAAACGCAATATCAATCACCCGATAATAATAAACTTAGTGTTACCAAGAAGTGGTTTAGTACTTTAGTCACCTCACTAACTCGATAAGAGTACTGAGGGCACCACCATAACAAACTTATGCATGTGGGTTCATTTCGCTTTCGTCATATCGGTCTATATCATTCTTGTCCTTACACAAGTGGATATTGAGATCTTATCTTCACATTGTGATTCTAGATTGATGATGAAACAACTGACCCACCAACAACAAAAACAGAGGAATTATTATATGATGACAACAGGATATCTTACCACTTGATTTGTTGTACAACCATATTTGGGCAAACTTTTTACCCTAAATTAGTATCAATGTGAAAACTGGCAGGTAACTTCAGTATGGTATGATCACACACTTTTAGAAACAAATCAACAAACAAGATGGCCCCATTAAACAGAAAAACCAAACCTTTATTATATTTCATTGAATTTTGATATGGAACGTTTAATACATATGTTGATGTACATGTTTTTATTTCACTAGAATGAGTAGAGTCTATGACCAACCGTAACCATAGTCAAGAACATATACTAGTATGAGGGAAAAAGGGTAGAGCAAGAAAGCTATGAACGACGTCCATAAAGGGAAAGTTGTTCGGCAACTCCCAAAAACTCCCATAACGATGCATACGATAAGAATCACTAAAACCTCTGATGAGAAATCCCATGTTAATCCTCGAACGTATACAAGTGCTAAGAACACTGATAAGCATAGTACATTATTCATCGTTACAGCTCCATATAACTGCATAAAAACAAACTATTAGCAAATATTATGAGGGTGTTTAAAAATGCTTATTTAAGTGCTTTTTTGCTTAGTATTTGTTTGAATAAACCTGCTTATCTGTTTATTTTAGAGTAATAAGCATATAAAAATAATCCATGCTAATTCTTTTTTTAAGTTGGAACAACTGGGAAGAATAACAGTGGGACAAACCTCAGAAAATGTTAAAGAGGCGGATCTTTGTTTTTTACGGGTGGCAAAGATGATAGCTGACACTGCTTCACTTGAATTTGTTGCTAGTGGCAACACGATGAATGAGATGAAGAAAGACGGGATACTTGTTGCAGCAGAAAAATTACCAACAGCATCCACCAAAGGGTCAGCAAATGCAGCCGCAATTGCAGTGCCTAGTAATAACAATAGCACAGCCTTAATGGTGGTCGTCCGAGGGTCATCTACTCCCTCTTCTTCCTCTTCTTCATGAGTTTGATCTCCCAAAAGATCGTGCTCTTTCTTCGTCTCCTATAAAACCAATAGTTATAAAATATGCATAAAAAATCAGGTTTGATTCTAGAAAAAGTCTCTTTGCAAAGGTCATTATACCATACCTCATAGTAGTCATGGACATATTTTAATGAGTCAGGACCAGCAATTGAAGTAATCTTACTAAAACCCTTAGCCTCGTTAAGCCATCTTCCTACCCCTGCTACAAATTCGTCGAATTCAACTTCATTGTTTTCAGATGTATCAAAATCTTTCATAACTTTAGTCACGGCATCTTCTTCATTTATATTGATCTCATATAACTGCATTCCTACAACCAATGCCCGTAATTCTGAAAGTGAAAGGCTCCCGTCTTTGTTAGCATCAATTGAGTTAAACAGCCTAACATAGCAACAAGCGCGAAAGGTTAAGACCAAGGTGAAGTGGAAAAGATTCATTAGATGTTGTAACCCATTTATTTCAAAATGGGTTGATGTGGTTATGTATTATCTTAACGGATCAATGAATATATGGTTGATAGTTTAGCTATAACGTAAACTGGCTCAATAATTCAAATGGGTAGGAAGTCATCTTAAGTTTATGCAAATACAATAAAAAATCATAGAATCCATTACTAAAAAGGTATCTCAATAAGATATCGAGTTAATCTGCTAATTGTCTTCTTTAAGTTATTGTATCTTTTATATACATTTCAGTGCGTTTGGGTTATTTTGTAACCATTTTTTTTAAAAGTAGGCTATCTATGAAAATGCTAATTTTATGTATCGAATCACTGCATTTATATATAACATTAGATTATAGAAATACTAAGCTGGTGTTTGAATTTGCCTGACCCAACCCGATATATGTACCCTCAGTCCCTCACACTTCAATTTACCCATTGCGACTAATTGCTCATTGCCTAATCCGCCTGACCCACAAGTTTAACAACCTCTAAATTTATCATGAAAAGCAAACTATAACAGAACTAACTTGGCTAGAACTTCTCTGTTAGGTTCACCATGGCTATCTACAAGTCTTCCAAGAGCACGCATTTTCAAGTATTTTAGAATCCTAGATCGTACATGCTTATGCTTTGCAAAATCAAGGTGTCTCTTTTGCAATGTTGGTTGATAAACCTGAAAAACCGTTGCACAATATCTTTAGCTCTTCACACTGTCAGAATACAAGTATAGTGTAGATACCCTAATTGAGTCAGGATAGCAATTATCACCTGATAAAGGCAGTATGCAACTAGTAGTGAAACAGATAGAATGAGAGCTAGTAAAACCGAGGTATGTCTTCCAGAAGTTGAATGAAGGATTTGCGGGAATTGGACAACTATAAATGGAAGCACGGATACCGCCATTATCATTGCAGAATAGCTTGTCCAAATATCAGTACTCACACCAGACCCTGCACCACATTACAAAGAATGACCTTTATACATCATAAGTACTCCAAAAACTGTCTAGAATAATGTTAGCAAGTCCAAGCCTATATTGAATGTTTGTGTTTTCTCAGAAGTGTTGCTATATATGCATGCAGCCTAATTTTTTTCTCACATTTATGTAATCTCATTGTAAAATAGTGTTCCAATTTATACAAGATACTATTTGTTCACTTTTAAGTTACTTTTTATTTGGAAAAAGTAAATTTTAGCTTAAGCACAAAATCTAAGGTTACACAAAGACTCCTTGGTTCATAAAGTCCATGGAAGTGAACAACAAAAACACTGGGCCGCCCAAGGCCACATATGAATCTGGGCCGATCATCAGCAACAAGAGCATTGAAATAGTACAAAAAAGAAATAGGCCAACAAGAGCATTGAAATAGTACAAAGACTCCTTGGTTCATAAAGTCCATTGAAATGGGTGTGAGACAGTACAAAGACTCCTTGGTTCATAAAGTCCATTGAAATGGGTGTGAGACATACCTATTAAGTTAAATCCTTTTGTATCTTTGTTATCTTGAGCAAGCGAGTTTTGTATATCGCACTTGCCAACGACGATACAAGTTCCCCATATACTAGTAATGAGCATCACGGTCGAACCAGCTAGTAATCCCATGCCAACTGACACCTGGTCTTGAGCAGTTTCCGTGCTTCCTGATAGTCCAGATACTGCAAAGAGTGCCCAAAATGAGAACCATTGTTATTATGGGTGTACCAACATGCCCCAAACCCGAACCTGGGCATAAACCCTCAGAAAAATATGTGTCAAATAGATTTATCCAGACGCCTCAGAAATATATTTAGTGCAGAGTTTTTTGGCTATATTTTTTCACGTTTACATATGTGAATAATTAATTACCTAACGTTTATAAGTGCAAATTATGATTGTTTCATATCATGTTTAAGCTACACTTACAAACTAAACGATGTTGAGACATTTTATAAAATTAGAATATCATTTTGTAAACAAAATACTTGGATACATTTGTCACTATTATGTTGGAAGTATAATGATCATTTACCTAGAATAAGCATAGCATCAGGAAGTGCACCAAGAACAGGAAGGCATAGACCGCCCACTAGACCCGGTCCAAGAATTTGCAATAACAATTCACTACCTGCGGACAAGTAAGTGGCTGCGAGGTACATGAGATAACCATAAACAAGTATAAGGAACAAGTTTCCAAATGCAGTTGTGGTGCATGGCATGAATCCATAAGTTTGTTCACATATTTCTTGCGACGATGTCAAGAAAGGTTTGAAACGGAGAATGCCACCGTCGTTAACACCATCAGATGACGACAGTGAAGTGGTGGTTATGATGCGGCCGGTTGTGGCAACCACAAAAAGGGACAAGATTGTGATGATAGTAAGGTTTGGACTATTTTTAGCCATGAGAAATCTAATGTTTGGTTGATGTCTAAATGTTCAAACCCAAAGGTGTTTTTATAGGTTTGTTTGATGGAAATTATTCAGATACGGAATATACCTATATACATCACCATCAACTATTTTTTCCGACTCAAAATAATTGTCCCGATTTGACCTTTTGCAATCTTTAACTTTGACATTTAAGTATTTTTGTTTGTGTTATATAACATTTGATAGAAATTTATACAAATAAAAATACATTTAAAACCCAGTCAATTCATATATTTTGTATCAAATATATATAACACAAAAGAAAATAGGTAAAATCAAAATTAAAAAAGAAAAACGGAAAAAATCAAAACAGGACAAATATTTTGGAACAGGCGAAGTATTTTCTTTGTCCATTTACTTTGTATGCCACGAAAACTAAGCATAGCTAATTCTATATTAGTCTGTGTATTAATAAGTTGAAAAGCTTATAGTTTAAAACTTCAAAAAAAATAAAAAATAAAAAATAAATAAATAAAATACTTAGTATTTTGTTAACTGACACGTATATTTGTTAGATTTGGTCATAACTATTTGGTCAAGGAACATTCACACTTGTATAAAACCAGCGGTAAATACAAAGCATCCAAAGTTAATATAAGTGGGTTCAAACATCGTAGATGAGTTGAACAAAAGGTCGGAATTGAAATTACGGAGTATATGCTTATTAAAATAAAGAAATTAATTATTTAAATCGTTTATGTTCGTTATATGCTTTTTTGTGGCACGTTATTGAAGTAATTTGTTTCCTCATTGCCACGCCCACAACCATAGATATCGATGGAGAAAAAATAGAAGTTATAGATGAGTCAAAACAAACCCCCGAACCAAAACATAGAATATCATAGTTAAGCCACTAAACAACAAATGCTAGTATAAAAAGGCGATTGTGAAAGCTTATCTTTAGTTGGTAATCCTTATTTTATCGATTTTATTTTACAAAGTTTTAAAGCTCATATATTCATTTATAAAAGTTTCATAACAAATAAAAATTTGCACCTTGTACAGTCATAGAATAAAAAAAAAAAAAAAAAAAAAAAAAAAAAAAAAAAAAAAAAAAAAGTTTCTCCCTACTCATGCAACTTTGTTGCGTATGTGTCAAACACCCGCGGTTCGTGGGATGGAACGAGCCAAAAGGATGACAACTGCTTCGACTGGGCAAAAGGACTTCGTGTGGGTTATGATAACCATAATACTTATAAATTGTTTAGGACGAGGTGGATCACCCGCGCGTTGCCGCGGAATTTTTAGCCAAAGTAGTAGTTAGTGTGTTTAACGACCGTTAGTTATAAGGACTAAATCTGCAACGTACTTAATGACCGTTAGTTATAAGGACTAAATTTGTAACGTACTTAACGACCGTTAGCAATGTAGATAAGGACTAAATTTGTAACGGCGCTGTAAGATGAAGGATTAAACGGAATTAAAATAAAAAAAAAAAAAAAAAAAAAAAAAAAAAAAAAAAAAAAAAAAAAAAAAAAAAAAAAAAAAAAAAAAAAAGTGCTACAGTACTTAACGGCCGTTAAGTACTTAACGACCGTTAGTTACTGTAGATTCTACTGTTCATTGTGAGTGTATTCACTGTAGCATCTTGCTACAGTGTTTTGGGGGAAAGTTCCCTATAAAT
Source organism: Artemisia annua (assembly GCA_014162995.1). Taxonomy (NCBI): domain Eukaryota; kingdom Viridiplantae; phylum Streptophyta; class Magnoliopsida; order Asterales; family Asteraceae; genus Artemisia; species Artemisia annua. The sequence goes on from LBNU01039225.1 coordinate 46,848, forward strand.
GTTATATAGAAGAATATGTGTTTGAGTCGTGTTAGGATAAGTACTTGTGTTTGTTTGATATTATCTCCTTATTAGTATTTAAACTCATCATATGAATGAAAGTCAAAAAGTTTTTGGTCAATAATATTCTAGTTCTCTTTTCTTTTTCTTAAGGAGCTTGCACATGCTTGAAGTGGTGTGACTATCCATACAGGTTATATCAATGACGCTTTCATTGAGAGCCGTTAGATTCTAGGGTTTAAAAAAAAGTGTTGTTCACCGGTTACTGTTCAATGGGCACTGTTCATATTGCCAGAATTTACTGTTTATCTCGGAGTACTGTCCATTATTCATTGGGTACTGTTTCAATTTTTTCATTGCTTTACGATGAACGAGCAAGTCATACGGTTACTCTTGAAGGAGCAATCCGATACCTTCATGCGCCAAATTGTCACGTTAAACCAAGCAATTGTCATGGGCCGGGGTCGAGTGGTGATCAAGGACTGTGCTACCGTGATCAATGCGTTTAGATGTTCCTAAATTCAATGGAGTCGATCTTGAAAGTTGGATATTCGCCATTAACGAATACCTTAAACTTCTCGCAACACCAGTTGAGCAACGATTAAAGGTTGTGGGTTTCAACCTAGATAGGGACGCTGCGGAATGGTTTCGTTGGATGACACACAATAAGTTGGTCACCGGCTGGGATGGGTTTTTGGAAAGTGTTAAGAATCGTTTTGGTCCTTTTAAGTATGAGGATCTTCAGGAACCCTATCTAAGCTTCTACAAACAGGAACGGTGGCACAATATCAAAGTGAGTTTGAAAAACTCATGAATTGAGTGACAAATATCTCAAAAGCCTTACTCATATCCTTTTATATATCGGGCCTCAAGCCAAACCTATAACGGGAAATCCTGGTCTCAAAACTTGCTACGCTAGGAAAAGCTTTTTCTTTGGCACGCATTACCGAAGCACGATTAGAAGACCAACGATCTCCCACCGTTGTCCACACAACTAATTTCGCGACCAGTGTTGTTATTTAAAGGCAACATGCAACATGTTTTTCAGTTGCTAGTTCCGATGTGGGTAAGCAACCCTTGTTACTTGTGAAAACGTAGAGGGGGGGTGAATACGTTACCGTTTAAAAACTTTATTACTTGTTGTATCAAATGTCCATTTTTAGCTTGTTCTAATATGAAAGATGTTACTTGTATTTTATGACTAACATAACTTAAAACATGTTATCACACAAGTACAATCAACAAGTCACAACACAAATAATCACATCATGCAAACATCAAAGTAAAGCTATAAGTAAAAGGAAAGTGCAAACCATCCACAACACGAGTATTTATCGTGGTTCGGCTACAAGGACTCTTTTCCTTGCCCTACGTCCACGCCCCGAGTATCCAACTCGAGAGTTACTTCACTAGATCAACAACCTCCTTTCTCGGCGGAGAAAACCTTACACATCGCTTACAAGATTACCGACACTAAGCTAGATGTCGAGTTCTTTTACAAGGGTACAACCACTCTCGTCGTCGCTTACAAGTTTACCGACACTAAGCTAGATGTCGAGTTCTTTACCAAGGGTACAACCACTCCCGCTATGTTTTGTGGCCCAACATAAAAACCTTGTGTTTTATGGCACAAACACATAAACCATCTAATCTATATTGAGATGATACAAAGATTATCCATGACATAAAAGTCTAATGGATAGGCATGCCTAATCTACATGAACTTCTTGAATAAGAAGTCTTCAACCATTGAGGATGTCAAGTGCCCTTGAATTTTCATATGTTGGAATGCTTTGATGAATGACGACTTCAAGATCTTGTAACCTTCTTGGTTGATCATGAAGTATCATATGCTTACAACAATGATGAATGTTAGCAACATTATGATCATTATGTAAAGGGTGATCTACATGGTTTCCTACTTATCTATGTGTGTGTGGTTTTTCATCAAGTTTGCAAGTAAACCATAAACTCCTATTTATAGGCAAACTTACAAAGGGGTTTTCCAAACCATGTTCCAAAACTAACAAAGATAAAACCATGTTCCAAAACCATGTTCAAGATTATCTAAGTCAACACACTATATGTCAAATCAAGAACATCTCTTACAAGATCTATGACAAGACAAGACATATGCATATACTTGAAACTAAGTGTTGACAAGACATATGCATATTGACAAGACAAGACTATGACACATCTTGCAAGTTCTTTGACCAAGTTATTTTCCAAAGATGTTTCCAAGTCAAGTACAAACTATGACACATCTTAAATGATCTATGACAAAGACATTTTTCATTTTATGAAAAATACATTTAGACAAATGTATATACTAACTTAAAAAGGTAAGTTACTTGTATATGAAAAATATATTAGTTAGCTAAATAATATTTAGTAAGTTACTAAAAATGTTTTATGTACTTATGTTGTTATAAGACACATTTTTATACATTGTAAACTTACTAATATTATTTAGACACCTAATATTGCACTTATTTTATTTGACACCTAAAGTGCACTTTGACACCTAAAATACTTAAAGACCCAAAAAGTATTTTAGTCATTCTAAGTGGTTGGTCAAGGGGTTTGATCATAATGCTACATAACAAACATGTACGAACCTGTGTTGTAGCATACGATGACTCGAGACGTTGAGAGGTGTTGAATGTTTGTTGAGACAAAGTATGATTACAAGTAACTTGTACATTTTACGTTATGTATCAAGTTATACGTTTGTCATCAATCAAAACAAACAAGACTGTATAGATTAAATATCGTAATATTTGCACTAACATTACCAACACCCACGCAAGCTACCACCAACACTAATCCTAAGCCACTTGCTATCAAGTGGATTTCACCAACTGAATGTCAAGAAAGCCTGAACAAAGGGTTATGTTTCAATTGTGATAATAAGTGGATGCAAGGTCATAAGTGTCCCGGTAAGTTCTTGTTATTAATGGCAAATGAGGGCGACGACCCCGGGCAGGTGATGGTCGCGGATGAAGAGGAAGCTGTAGAAACCGCCTATTCAGATTGTAACCTTGCGGACAAGGTAGTTCTTTTAAGGAACGGGGAATGTTATACACCCGCGGTTCATGGGATGGAACGAGCCAAAAGGATGACAATTGTTCTGACTGGGCAAAAGGACTTCGTAATGGGTTACAATAACCATCATACTTATCAACTGTTTAGGATATGTGTTTGAGTCGTGTTAGGATAAGTACTTGTGTTTGTTTGAGATTATTTCATTATTAGTATTTAAACTCATCGTATGAATGAAAGACAGAAAGTTTTCATTAAATAATATTCTAGTTCTCTTTTCTTTTTCTTAAGCAGCTTGCACACTCTTGAAGTGGTGCGACTATCGGTACAGGTCATATCAGTATGGTAATGTTCCATAAAAAGAACAACCACTTAACACACTTCAGAGTACAAATAATTGAAACCCTATTATTTTCATTGTAGTTTGTTGATACCATTTATACCCCCATATAACTTGTTTCTTCAATCTTTTGCTTTTCGAGCAAAAAGAACATAAAGATTCGAAGTCTACAAAGAAATGTTGAGTTCTAAACCTAAAGCACATGTGTGGACACGCACTCTTGTTCTAAGGCTCTCTCACAACCGCGTCACACTTTTTGCTTGAAAAATCACCGAATCTACTTAACTATTGTAAATGTATGACGTGTTAGTTTATTGGTTTAGAAAGATGGTTTTGTGTTAACAAATTTTGTACTACTACTTGTTACTTCAAGGCGAGTTCTCTATTCTTAAAGCAATTTCGCTCCCACCGTTATTATAGAACAATCATGTTTCGGCTTAACGACGAATTGTCTCCCAAAATACAATGAAACAACGTATGTAGCAATTATCTACACTACACGAGGTGGTGATAATCCAGATGAACTACCGAGTTTTCAAGACACTACAAATTATATATTTCTATAGTAATATAATTTATAGCCATCGGGTAAAGGAATAGATGTTTTGTTGTGTGATTTAGTGATAGAAAAACCGTCGCTAACTAATACAACTTGTAACAGTCGTGATGTTTCACTCATGTGCACCTTTTTAACAGAAATCAATGCCACATTTTCGCATGGGTATGTCTTTACTATAGTGATGGTTCAATAGCAACGGTTTTGTGATAGATAAACTGTCGCTAATGGCCATTTCGTGGGTCAACACCAAAACATAACAAAACTCTTTATTTTCTTCCTAAGACTCAAACCCAAAATGACTTATAATTATGTTAGTCTTATAAAACTTGTATATAATCTTAATTAAACTTAATACGAGTACAGGTACCCTTAATTAAACTTGTAGATAATCTTAATCGGTGTATAGATGGTACTTAGACTTAAACCATAGCTTTATATTGACTTTAATGTTTTATGCTTTAGGTACATAAATGAATTATAACTATGTTTAACATGTTAAGAATTGAATGTCGTAAGAGTAGACATGTATGATTAAAAATGTCATGATAACAGGATTACAGACGTAACCAGTATAAATCAAGAACTAGAATTAGATATAGTATATGCATTTATGCCATGACTATGAATGTGCCATTTCATTTAGAAATTTATGCTTCCGCAACTTTTAGAAGAATAATGTGTTTACAGGAATGATTATGAATATGTATGAAATGTATTTCCAAAATTTATAAGTTTTTGTCAATCGCAAAAAATGAGTCCATTTTAGATGTAAATGGTTTTGTTTTAGAGTAAAACCCTCCTTAAAATGGCATGCAGGAAATGAGCCTTTTTTAGGGTACAAAAAAGGTCTATTTATTACTAATACCAACCTAATGTTTTAAAAAAAAATCAATACAAGTTCGAGCGTTTCATGTTGAAACATGTTACACCACATCGGCATTAGTCATTCTTCTAAAACTGAGAGCTGACATGAAACGGCTCCAATGGTCCTCTATATCTGTCGACCCATCTTAAAGCTTGATGTTGGTCGGCATCTTGTGCTTCAAAGCTGAAAACTCGATGATTCTGCTCGTGATAGGAGACCTTAAAGCTTCTGTCCTTAGTAATCTGGCCCATGGTGAGCATGTCATCCTCTTGTACATGATCTTCCTTCGTGTTCCCACTGGACAGACAAATGTCATTGTCCTCAAAATTTAGGTGTAAAGGTCGTGATACGTTTGTTGTTTCTCATTGTGTTATATGATTAAAGTTATAATGGTATGTTAGGGCAACATTGACTAAGTCTCTCTTATATTTTAGTGATGACAAATAAACTTTCGCAACACGTAAAATCACAAATGTTAGCAAAAAACCAAGCGCGGTCCATAACTGGGTCTGGTGCGCTGGTGACGCACCGGAGTGCCAGCAGCGCGCCAGCCGTCTATTAAGGATCGACTCGATTTTGAAAATCGGATTTCCTCTTACCCAAAAAATGTGGATCTTTCATTACAGGTATGTATATGATAATAGAGTTATTAGGAACACTTGAAACGAGTTTTATACTTAGAGGGATATAAAATCAAGACCTCCTATTTTTAACAAAATGTCAACTCAATTTATTTTACCAAAAGCCTCAAGCAAAAGCCAAAACTCTTTTTTCAAACCTAGGATATTTATACTTTCAATATAACATCGAACTGAAGTATTCATATGACCATAATCTGTGTGTATGTCTTCTCTAATCACGTAATGAGTTTACTCCTTTATTGGTCAAACTAAGTCAAGGTCTTTTTGCGTAAATGCATCTTTTCCCACTATGGGATATGCTTTACTTGTGATGCAAATCACTTAGCATGTTTGCATCAAGATGATTAGAGATTATGTTATTTGTTGGATAATCATGGATTAAGTATTAATGACTATTTGACTTTGGGATTATTTGGAAGTTGATTATCCTTTGTATGTTTTCACCTCCCAACAATAAATATTTTTACATACTTCTACACCAAACAATCTATGTCTCCCACATTCTCGCACAACTTTATTTATTTCAAATCATTCTCTCTTACATCCATAACATATTCCTAATCATTTGCTTTGTCCCCAACATTCCCGACAAATGATTATCCATACTTTCTAAACACATTATTACAACCTTCATCATTGTGATAACATCCTACTTCATCATTCTTTCACAACACACTTCCTTCCCATAAGCTTGGATTCAAATTAGAATTTGCCAACTCACCTCTTATCCACAAAACATTCTTTCACATACTTTTGTACTTCTTGTATCCTACATTTCAACATAAGCTTCTACATTCCCTTTATCTTCTAAACATTCATTTGAATCACATAAACCTTTTCCACATCCAACCTTCCTCACCTCTTCTTAACCTTCACAATTCAAACTCGAATTTAAATCCAAAGGCTCATTTCCATCACTTCATACAACTCACTTTCCCAACTTCATCACATGTGCAATTTGAAATTGAATCCATAGGCTCCCTTCCATCACATCACTTCTAACAACGATATTTTGAATTTGAATTTCAAAATTTCTCCCTCCAACATCCACACTTCCTCTCCAATCAATGGAATATTCTCTTGACGTATTCTTTATTTCTTAACAGTGCCAACTCACCTTAACCCAATCATGGTTAGTTCTTAACCATCCTTCAACATCTACACTTCTTGGGTTAATTCTACTGTTAGGTAACGAACTTTCCAAAATTTTCCATGTTAGGTAACTTACTCTCGAAAATACTAAGTTAGGTAATGAAACTTTAATCTTTGTTCAATGTTAGGTAATATGGGCTATTTTTGCAACTTGTAACCGGTGCAACCGGTTACCATTGTACTACTAATGTATGACTGCAACTTATTCATCTTCAAGGCTTCAATCCACTGACACTAACACAAACCATATTTATCTCCAAAATCCTACCACCGCCACATTCATCTCCAAAAACCAATCATCCCCATCCCATTCAAACATTACAATCATTTTCACATTCACAACCCACCACATACATAATCAAATTAAAACACCCAATTCATAAATCAAATGCCCACCTTCTCTCTTTTTTATTTCTTTTATTTCACAGATCTGAAAAAACAAAACCAAAAAAAAATGAAGAAAGAAAATAACGGTGGTTGCAGGTGTATGTCGAGATGATGGCAGAGTGGATCCGGTGACGGTGGAGCAGACGCGCAGATGGTTTAAGTTTAGATGTAAACATGTCTGATTATTTGAGTGTCAAACATGAGAAAGAGTTGGTCCGATTCGTTGTTGTTTCAGTATAGTTAAGGTGATTAGGATAGAAAGCAATGAATTTTTTTGTAGGATTTTGAGAGTTGTTCCTTTTTTTTTTTTTTTTATCATTGTATGTTTGTGTTGTTTGGAATATAAAATTTGATGGTAGATGCTATGGTAAAAGATTGACAAGTGAAAAAATAAAAACGATAGATAATGATTTACAGCTTTTGATTTGGTGATGGTGATATGGATAGAAGTTTTAAGTTGGGTTGAATTTTGTTTTGACTTTTATGATGTATTTGGGTTTTATTTATCTTTTATGATGTATTTGGTGGCATTGGTGGTATCATAGCTTTACAAGAAAAACGGTGGTAGTGGCCGGTTAAAAGAGCGACACTTGAAAAGACCAAAATACCCTTTTAAGTTATTAACTCTTTTAATTATGACTGGACACAAGTGGGCCCAACAAGCTGACATGGCACCCTAGCCAGTAATATTACCTAACATTGAAGGTTTTGCAAAGTTTGGTTACCTAACTTGGTATTTTTGAGAGTAAAATACCTAACATTGAAAATTTTGAAAAGTTCGTTACCTATATGTAGAATTAACCCACACTTCTTCAACAAGCTTGGAATATTCCCTTAGCATATTTTTTCTCTCTTAACCATGCCAAATCACCAACCTAACCATGGTTGGATTCTAACCTTATCTAACATTTGAATTTGAATTTCAAATGTCTTAACTTCTTTCCCTCTTATCCAAATAGCATATTCCGTTGCATACTCCCTTGTCACAACTCATTTATCCATTCTCATACTCAACCTCCAACAACTAGTTTTTTAATTTGAATTTCAAATATGGGAGACAAGTTTTTATCTAACATGTATTGTCAAATACTTCTTCTCTTTCTGATTGATATTGGACAAACTTCCCCAAAACTTATTTTAAATACTTCACAAAATATTTTTGACAAATGGCTATTGGATTTGATTAACCTTATCACACTATAAGTGTTGGAATGCTATTGGAAAGGTCAAATGTGAAGTGCAGTTGGGGTTTAACAAGACGGGGTAATTATAAATCCAAGCCCGGGACTTCAGTGCCTGGCGCGCTGTTGACGCGCCAGAGCGCCAGCGACGCGCCAGGTATCTGAGTTCCATGGCTTGGTCTATAAATATCCCCTATTGTCTTTGGTATATCTCACCCCTTGCTATTCATTCTTTTCTTCTCACTTATTTTCTCTCTACCCTCTAAGTCTACTATCTTGTCTTAACTCTTCTTCTCTCTTATTATTCTTGAAAGAACACATCTCAGCAAGGGAAGATTCACAAGAACCTAATCCATTCTTGTGAATTGTGTCGAGGGTCTTCTTCTCTATACCCTTTCTATTAGAATCGAGTCTTTAGGTTAGGTTAGGGCTTGATTTGAACATACAACTCTTATTTATTCCATTTGGTTGTAAGGGAAGTCTTGTATCTTAGTGATTAAGCCTAGATCGTTGGAGATCTAGTTGGGAAGTCTTGTACCTTGGTGGTCAATCCTAGATCGTGGGAGATCTAGTTTAGGATTTGATACTTCCGGTGGGAAGTCTTTGTGGTCTTAGTGGTTAAGTCGAATCGTGAGATTCTTTTGGGTGGTTTCCGAGGGTGGAATACCGTTGGAGTAGCTCCTCTTAGTGAGTGCTGATCTTTGTGCATATCGGTGGAGTGAAGTTGTAACGGTTTGTAATCTACCAAAAGGATTATACTAGATTAATAGTATCGGTGTCGTGTGTTCGCAAATAGACGTACGAATGGTATAAATCTCCCATCCCGAACCAGTATATATCATGGTGTCTTTTACTCGCTTTATATATTATGGCTGTGTTTGTGGTTGTTATTGTTGTATAACTACTCGTTGATCTTTGAGGCTTGAAGTTGATAAACTTCGAAGAAGCCGAAAAGACCGTATTTACCCCCTATACGGTTCTCAAGGTAGATAAGTAGGTTTCAAGAAGGCTCTGAGTGAACGATGGTGCTCATCCTTCTGTTACTATCGTTGCCTCTGATGGGCCACCAAAGTGAGTATCCGAAAAGGGGGTTTGAAATGAGGAATTAGTGGTAAGACATGTCATTCTAATGCTTTGGCAAAGTGAATAACGGGTCTCACGGCTGGCGCCAGTTTATAGTAGCAACGAACCGCAACCCTCCTTTTAGAAGTGCCTGGCCCTTCGGAGGATTGTAGACCGAGTCCTTCTTCGATATCTGTGATAAGAAGAACAACGCACGTTAGCCTCGCCTTGGAGTTTAGCCCAAGACCAAACTATAGTGCGAGGGTAAGTAAGGTTAAATAAAAGAGTATAAGTAATAAATGTAGGAGGGGTATGTGATAAATTCTTGTGTTCAAGTGGTTGTATTTATAGCACTCATACTACTACTACTATTATACCTGATGTCACTATTGGACGAAGTGCCAGGTTGGCTTACCTATGTTTCGGACCGAACCCCTTAAAATCTAGGACATCAATATTCATGAAGGAGGGCACCATAGCATTCCTTAATATAAGGCTAATGCTAATGGGCGTTGCCCCTCGACCAAAACCGATCAAAGCCACGGGTCCCCCTCCCTAGCCAAGCCCCATGCGACGCGTCACCCAGCCCTTTTTTCAAACTTTCGGTTGCCTCACCAACCGAAAAAATTGCACTATCTTTCATATAATTTATGACCGTTGTGGAGTTATTGGAGGTTAAATTTGACCGTTGGCAGTGTGAGAAAAAAAAAAAAAAAAAAAAAAAAAACCTTTTTCTCTAAAATTCAAACATTCCTGTGGAAGTCGACTGCATCATCTCCTTCATTTACAAACTCATCTACATTCGACTGCAACATCTCCTTCATTCAACAATGTCCCAAAAAAACTACGAAAAACAAAAATCCAAAATCTCGACAACAACCAAACGTTTCGGTAACAAACAATCCAAATTCATTTTATGCGGTCAATCACCCAGTCTCAATACGATTAATTTGCAATATTACACGGTCAATCCTTATTCGGCTTCATTTTATCAACAACATATGCCATCACCACCATCACATCCACGTATGGCATCACACCACTACCACAACAACAAAATCAAGCATATTATCCACGTATGGCGTCACCACTATCACATCCGTATTTAGACTATTAGTTTTAGTGTGTTTTAGTTTTTTTTATCGTAATGTATTTCTATTTATCTGAAATATTTATTGTAATGTTTATTTAATTATTGAATGAAATTTTAATTAAAAAAAAAAAAAAAAAAAAAAAAAAAAAAAAAAAACTTGTGGTCGCTTTTGTGTTCACCACTAGCTAGTTATGGTTGGGGTGGAGTTGTGGAGAGAGAAACTGAGGTGACACTAAGGTGACGAGGTTGTTTGGGTAAACTTGTGATCACCATTAGCATTAGTCTAACATTGATACTTTTAGCATTAGTCTAACATTGACACTTTTTTGTGAGGTAAGCATTGGNAACACTTGTGGTCGCTTTTGTGTTCACCACTAGCTAGTTATGGTTGGGGTGGAGTTGTGGAGAGAGAAACTGAGGTGACACTAAGGTGACGAGGTTGCTTGGGTAAACTTGTGATCACCATTAGCATTAGTCTAACATTGATACTTTTAGCATTAGTCTAACATTGACACTTTTTTGTGAGGTAAGCATTGGTCCAATGGGTTATATAACATTTGCTTGTGATCTTGGGATGAACACCATAGGCGGGCGCCAATAAGCGTAAAAGTTCACAATGTCATATGTTTAATTGATATTCGGATAGGCGTATTGGACGGGTACTGAAAATCGTATCAAGCCCTTTGGGCATGTTACGTCATTATACGTCAATATAAATTTATATGCTCCCTCCGTCTCAAATTTATTGTCCCCTATTGACCTTTTCGGTCTTTATTTCTCAACTTTGACTATAAATACTTTTGTTTGTGTTACACAATTTTTGATAAAAATTATACCAAATGAAAATACATTTTAAACTCAATCCGTTCATATATTTTGTATCAAATATTATGTAATATAAACAAAAATACTTAAGGTCAAAGTTGAAAAGTAAAGACCAAAAAAGTCAATAGGGGACAATAAATTTGGGACGGAGGGAGTACATAATATTAATACGAGCTGAGTCTACGACATTGTGTACATAATCGCCCCAACGATGACGGAGTCGACAATGACGAGGACGTAGGAAGTGAGGACTGAGGACCATGACTGATACTTATTTTGAATTTCGTAAAGAAATGAAAATATACCTAGGATTTTGTAGGCATTATGCGTGATTGGCCGCTAAACACTCGGCCTTTTTAATTTTTTATTTTATTTTACAGTGGTAAATATTTTATTAAAGGACACTAAAAGGACATTAGGACCCACAGAAAAGGACACATGGATCCATATAAATTGTACTTTTTTTATAGATCTCTGTGTTTTTTTTTCTGTAGGTCCCGGTGTCCTTTAAGTGTGCTTAACTTGTGCCCCTAGTCACAAATTAGAAAAATCATTCGTTAAAGTCCTTTTTAAAATACTATGCTCACCTATATCAATTTACATATTACAAACTAAACGAATATCTTAAACTCTTGGAAGTGATACGACGACGAACTCAACTGTGTCGTAAATTAAGCTAATAATATAAAGAAATTTTGAATGAAAAGAAACTGGAACTTACAAAGATATATGCTTCTTTTCGTCGGACTATGCTGGCATTTACCAATGCCCCAAAATCCAAAAGAGGGAATAAATGCTTTCTTATCAAAGATTAGAATACAAAATACATCTTTTCGGATGACTGGTCACTATATATTGTGTTTGACAATGAGCATTTTGAGCATTTAACATTTATTGAAAGCTTGTTTGGAATAAGTTCTTAAGTTTTGGATTTTATTTTAAACCCTCCTAATATTTTACAAGTTTATAATTACCGTTTCTACTTTCTAGTACCAAACTCTTACAATACCAAAAACTACAACTTGTAGATACAGCTAACAGCTTGCCGCTACAACTTAAAAGGGCAAGTCATACTTTCTTATAATGCACAAAGACGCGCTAGAATGATAAACTCTTAAAATTCAGCATTGTTTATTATAGTAAGACTAGCTTCACAACCCGCCCGATGGGCGGGTACGCTTCATAAAACTGTTTGACAAATACATATTTCTCATTTATTATATGTAGACAAAATATCTGTTTGAGTTTATGAGGGCTATTTGGGAAGTAAACAAATTGAGAAGATATAATACAATGGTTATATATTATAAAAAACAAATAATGATAACCGTCATATTAAAAATAATAACATAAACTTTATTCATATGCGAAATAATACTTCTTTGTATACAACGTTTGTGGTGTAGTTCGCGTATTCGCCATCTTTGTCATAACAAAGAATCTTTAAACCTTTTTTCGTCCTCACTCTTGAAACGGCAACATATAGTTGTCCGTGTGTGAATACCGACTTTTGTAGAAATAGGTCAACCTGAGACAACGTTTGACCTTGGCTTTTATTAATCGTCATACCAAAACAAACTTGAACAGGAAACTGTCTCCTATTCAACTTGAATGGCATTTTGCTGTCCGTCGGTGTAATGATCATTCTAGGTATTGCACATATATTACCAAGTTTTCCACCTGATATTATCTTGCCTTCAATGACATTCGTTCCCATTCGTTGGATTTGCAACCTGGTACCATTGCATAGTCCGGCCTTTTGATCGATGTTTCGCATACACATGACTGGTGCACCAACCTTTAATGATAACCTGTGGTGTGGAAGTCCTGACATTTCTATAGTATTTAGAAAATCCGTTGTGTATATCTGTTCATCGAAAATTGTATCCATATCAAGCATAGAAATTGAGTCTGAACTTTCATAGACTTTCTGTTCACCTGGAATTAAAGATAGCATTCGATCGTTTATGATGTCAACCAATTCGTGCGTTGGGGCAAGAATTGCTCGTTCTTGAAAATAAGCAGGACAATTCAAGTTGTCAACCAAATCAGGATATGTTTGTTGAATAATGGAACCAACATGATCTTTCGAATTAACAATATCTAAAACAAAGGCCATAAATTGTCTAAGGTAATAAACCTTATAAAACAACCCAAATAAAGATAAAAGACATTATGAAATTGTTTATGCCATAGCAAACTTATTTTGATGCAGAAAGGAAATCACAATAAGCATAGGAGATGTGTTGCGTTGATCAAGGATCCTTCTCGATCTTCACTTGAACCATTGGTTTTTTCATAGGAGTAGGATCTGCATCCTCAACGTCACTTGGATAATCATCAAGGTCAATGTATTCAACGCGCTCACGCTTTTTCTCGTTTGAACCATCACAACTGCTGGGAGAATGTGTAGCACCATCACCACTGCTGGATGTTTGCTTATCTTTTGAAGGTGGAGTATCGAGTACCAATGTCTTCGTGACACTTTGGTATGTTGATCTGGGCGGCCTTGGTGGTTTCAGCAGCATGATAGGTGTGGTATAATCGACTGGTGCATCCTAATATAACCAAAAAATATGAAAATTGTTACATACCGATAATAATATGCAAATAACATAAAAGTTAAAAATGTATGCTTACATACATCTGATTCCATAAAGCCATTTTTGAAGTAGGCAATAACATCGGGATCTTCAGACACAGCGTCACACCTATACTTGTGAGTATTTCTGTTATGGTTATATTCAGAGTAGAATATCTTTAACAAAACCTTTTTGCCGATAATAACATCCAAGTCGTCCGGAAAATACTCATCAGGATTCATTCCTTTTGTTTCCATTATCTCCCATGCAGTCTTACCACACAATTTGAACACAGTGGTATTAAAAAACACAGCGGAGGCAGATCCTGTATCGTCGGAGAAACGAAGCATTAACTTGAACCTGTATAAAAAAATCACAATACATGTATAAGTAATTATACATCGATGACATTAAGTTATATAAATTACATCGTAAATGTAATAAAATCATACGCTGGTGCTGCTTGAACAGTCCCATGTCTGTCACATGTGAATGTTGGCTTGCGGCTTTTAGATAGACCATGACCTTTAGCAGGTATGATGCTAACGCGTTTGTTACACGTTTTACATCCTGTGTAAGCCCAACCTTCCTCTTGCATAATCTTACGTATAGTAGCATAAACCACGCATTGAGAATCCTTCAAAAAAATGTTGTGTTATTGGACTATTATTTAGCGGCTTAATTTCATTTTATCCGTGGTTATGTAAGAAAGAATAAAAGGAAATTTTATGTTGGAGTTAAAATAATTAAATCAACACTTACAGGGTGTGTATCACGGATCGATCCAACCATTTGCTTAACGCAACCAGACATGAACTCCGCCGGGCTTTCAACCTTTTTGGGAGGAGTGTACAACTGAATCTTAAAGTCCGTTTCATTGAAATCCTCACGTTCCTGATAACTAAAAACATATAGTTTGTGTTGATTCATTACAGGTTGAAATGTTATAATGATACCTTGTATATAATATTTAATAAACGAAATCATAGTAAATGCGAATGAAATATTAATAATCTCAAAAAATGAACGCACCTCGTTCTGAAGTTGACAATTTCCAGCATATTCGAGTTCATGAATATTTTTGTGCCGAAAATGGCATTATGAATAGCAGGTTCATCTACATGGTAAAAAAGCAAAAGGATAGTACCATTTAAACGATGCTTTTCAGCAAGATGTTGATCAACAATGTAGTGAATTAGAGCATATATAAAAGAGTATACTTACCATCCCAGTATTTCACTTTAGCAAGTTGGAGTATGATGATGAGACATCCCAAGTTATCACGCTTTTCAGAATACTCGTTCCACATGCTTGCCCAGTTGTCCCAAAAAGTGAGATTGATTCTGAGAGACCTTCAAAGACATAATTCAAGATTGTGTCAAATTCAGTGGTTATTTTTTATAAACGAATAAAAGGGTAAATATATGATGTATTACTGAGCATTTTCGAGCACAACACTCCTGCGAGTCTTTTTGCCCCATTTGGAATTGACAGGGACAATGTCTCCGATGGCAACAACAGTACCGACTACATCTGTTATTGAGAATTATACAATAAGTTATAACAAACATACAAATGTATTTAGATTTCAAAAAAATATAACCAAAGTATAAGCATACATACCAACAGCATCATTGGCATAATATTTGTTATTTTCATCAAGAATTGAATTGAATGATTCAAACTGGAAACCATGCAGATCATTATTGATCGTTAATCCTTGTCACAATTGTGGTGCAGAAAAAGCTGATTTTCCATTGATGGGGCAACAATGGCAATGTGTCATCATTCTCTGCAACGGCAAAATTAGACAGTTTGTAGCATTGGCCCTCAACTAACAATGGCTCAAATACATATTTGAAATCCTTCCTTATGGTTGCCTCAATCCTGGTACCCTGTTAATAGTTTACAATTATACTTTAGTTTGGATTCACATATCACAAATCATCTTCATATATAAAGTTATATCGTTCTTGATCAAATATCACAAATCATTTTTATATCGTTTCTAACCATAAGTAATATTCGAATTCCAGGTTTGCAATGATACTTTAGTTTATCAAATATAAATCATCAAATTGTAAGAATCAGTTATTATTATGTTACGTACCTCTTCATCTTGTAAAACAAAATCAAGACTGTAAGGGTTTTTTTCGTCGTCTTTCTTGTGGGAATGCCATAGCGAAATGCATCTACCTTTGACAGCAATGTCATCGATCATAGGGTCCACATCCATGAGCTTAGTTATTTTCTGTTCTTTTACATTGACTGGAACGATGAGAAAGTTCGTGTCAGCAGTAAATATATTAACAGAATAATATTAGTTTAGCATGTATTTCGTACATCATTTATATGAAAAATAACATAATACTCAAGTTTGAATGGTTCAAATAATTCGGTATAATGGTCACTCAATAAACATAGTTTCATTGTATATATTACCTAATGATTTTGGCAGAAATATAAAAATTGATTTATGTTGGTATATTATACTTGTTGTATACAATTAAAAACCGTAATACTATACTTCTTTGTTGAACAAATAAGGTTTTGCCAAAAAAAATCAGATTAGTATAGAATAACTGATATTAAAACATATAGTGTTAAAACATATAGTGTTTCAAAATTGAATTTGTTTGGATAAACAATTATGTTTACACTAATTAACGGAATTTCAAGGATGAAAATAATATTGAAATCGTTTTGGTAAAGAAAAAAATACCTGTAGATTTAGAGGAACTGCAGCTTGGAGACTTGCCCTTATTTGCAAACCTGGAATTCGAATACTTACTCATGGTTAGTAACTTTGTTAGAAACGATATAAAAATGATTTGTGATTTTGATCAATAAACGATAAAGCCAATATATAGGGTAGTATTAGGGTTTAATTTAAACACAGTCTTTGAAACAAATTTGTGAAAATTTAAAAAAATTTTGAGTTTTCAAATTGGTGATTGACTGTACCTAAATTCATTCCATAATTATTTCATAGTAATCCCTTGATTGTAGGTGGTCATTGAAGTGTTTGTAACATAAAATCAAACTTCCCTTCTTATCCCTTATTGTAGCCTTCATTCTTAAATGAAATTACGGTTTATATTTGGAATTTTTGAAATGAATATGGATACATGCAAAATGGGAGGACAAAGTAAACATGTAATCAGTCATCAAATAATGTTTTGAAACTTACATAAGATATCATCATCAAAACACATGCATGTGATACAAAAAAAAATGAAGGAAAAAAAAACAAACAGAGGAAGAATTTGATATTCATAATTTGATAATCATAATTTGTTTGCCTAAAATAGGACACTCGAATGCTAATGGATTCTTAAATGTGCAGGTTACATTTTTATTAGTAAGTGTTTTTTGGATGTTTATTTTAAGCATGTATATTATGTTTTTAAAGCTTTCAACACAAACCCTCAAGTGCTCTAGTGGTAGAGAGTTTGTTTATTGTTCAATAGGTCAAGATTTCGAATCCCATAAGCTGCACATTTTTTTTAAGAAGGAGACATCATGCATGAAAAGTGTGTGCCTAGTAGGCAATGACATGGCATGTTGTTGAATATGTGGCAATGAGGTGGCAAATGTTAGAGGTTGATGACGTGTCATGGTTAGCCTATTATATAGTGTAGGATTCAATACTTTGCATATAACTAAAGCACAATTAATGTGGTCAAGATATTTAATATAGTTAATTAATTAACTGGTCAATAAATACAATTAACGCAATTATTAAAACACCCCTTACATAAGAAATACAAATTATCAAACATATTGTACAACAAACTCAAACACAATTATTAAATGTCGCTAATACAAATAATAAAGCAAATTATATAAAAATTCAATTCCGAACAGGCAACGGGTCAAAAGGGCTTGAGCCCGAACAGGCACGGGTCAAATGGGCACGAGATAAATGAAATTCTTGATATCCATAAATTTAAATTGTCAAAAAGAACATAATAAACTAAAATTCATGATTCATCGAAAAATTTTATTTCAGGATACCCACCGCTGCAACACGCGGGTACCCTGCTAGTCACTTGAAAATGTACAGTAAAACCTCTATAAATTAATACTCGATAAATTAATAACCTCGATAAAATTAATAATTAATCCAGTCCCAACTTGGTACCAGTACAATTTGGACCCCAATCGATAAAATAATAAGATAATAATTTTTTGAAACCTCAGTGTATATATATTAGTCCCAACGAAACTATAAATTAATAATTACTAAAAATTCCATATATATGCATATGTGTGTGTGTGTGTGTGTGATACACTTCAAAATTTTAAGATTAGTTTAGTAAAAAATGAATTCATTGTCATTTTTTTATTTTTTTTTTGAACTTCAAATCTATATTGAGTTTATCTCAAAATTCTCATTATTGCACTAAAGTGTTAGTGTGTTATTTTCTCGTATTGCAACAAAAGGTGTTAATTTTATTTTCATATAGTGTGAATATAAATTCATAAAATTTTAATTGGAACTTGTTTTTCAAATTTATTTTTCATCTCTAACGGTATACATTGTATCTAGTATATTACACTTGAAAATTTTAAGGTCATATGTAAAACCTCTTTAAATTAATAAATCATTAATTTATCGATATAATAATATCGCGCTAAATTAATAAAATATCCCATTCCCAACACTATTAATTTATAGAGGTTTTAGTGTAGTTACCTTGCCACCTTTTATGGTTATCTGTAGCTATTTTTTTCTTTACATTCTATCACTAAACCTACATCGTTAGTCCTTTATGTGTACCCGTTACCTGCTAAACATGCATCGTTAGTCCTTTATACGAACAGCCGTAATAAATAACTTAGAATTTGGTTATCTTACGCTAAACTTGCATCGTAAGTCCTTTATACTAACAGCCGTTAATAAACAACTTAAATTTTGGTTTTCTTACGTTTTCGTCCATTTTTGCACGTGTTCGTCCGTTTTTCCATGTTTTCATTCGTTTTTGCACGTTTTTCTTCGTTTTTGCACGTTTTCGTCTGTTTTTATACATTTACATCCGTTTTTACATGTTTTCGTCTATTTTTACATGTTTTCAACCATTTTGACATAATTTCGTTCATTTTTGCACATTTTCATCCATTTTTACATGTTTTTGTACATCCTTATCCGTTTTTAGCTGTACAAAAACGTATAGAAATGTACAAAAACGTATACAAATGTATTACTTATTGGTTTTCTTACGTTTTCGTCTGTTTTTACATGTTTTCGTCCGTTTTTGCACGTTTTCGTTTGTTTTGCACGTTTTCGTCCGTTTGCACACCTTTTCGTACGTATTTGTACATTCTTATCCGTTTTTAGCTGTACAAAAATGAATAAAAATATACGAAAACGTATAAAAATGTATTAATTAACGGTTTTCTTACATTTTCGTCCGTTTTTACACGCTTACGTTCGTCTTTGCACGTTTTCATCCGTTTTTGCACTTTTTCGTCTGTTTTTACATGTCTTTGTCCGTTTTTACATGTTTTCGTTTTTTTTACATGTTTCCATTTTTGCATGTATTCGTCCGTTTTTACACATTTTCGTCTATTTTTACACATTTTCATCCGTTATTACACGTTTTGTTCAATTTTGCACATATTTTTCTGTTTTTCACCGTTTTCATCCGTTTTTATATATACTAAAAACGGATAAGAATGTACAAAAACGTATGAAACATGTATAAATGGATGAAAACGTTCAAAAATAAATGAAAATGTGTTAAAACGGACAAAAACGTGTATACATGAACGAAAACATGTAAAAACGGATGAAAACGTAGAAAAACGGACGAAAACGTGCAAAACAGAACGAAAATGTGCAAAAACAGACGAAAACGTGTAGAACGGACGAAAACGTAAGAAAACCAATAATTAATACATTTTTATACGTTTTTGTAAGTTTTATACGCTTTTGTACATTTCTATATGTTTTTGTACAGCTAAAAACGGATAAGAATGTACAAAAACGTACAAAAAGAGTTAAAACGAATGAAAACATGCAAAATTGAACGAAAGCCTGTTAAAACGGACGAAAACGTGTAAAAACTTATGAAAACGGATGAAAACCTGGAAATATGGACGAAAATGTGCAAAAACAGACGAAAAGGTGCAAAAACAAATGAAAACGTGTAAACGGACGAAAATGTGTAAAAACGGACGAAAACGTGTAAAAACGGACGTAAAGGTAAGAAAACCAATAATTAATACATTTTATACTTTTTTGTACATTTTGTACATTTCTATATGTTTTTGTACACCTAAAAACGGATAAGAATGTACAAAAACGTACGAAAAGGTGTAAAAACAGACAAATAAGTGCAAAAACGGACGAAAACGTGCAAAAACGGATGAATACATGTAAAAACGGACGAAAAATGTAAAAACCTAATTTTAAGTTATTTATTAACGGATGTTAGTATAAAGGACTGACAATGCAAGTTTAGCGTAAGATAACCAAAATTTAAGTTATTTATTAACGGCTGTTAGTATAAAGGACTAACAATGCAGTTTTAGCAGGTAATGCGTACACAGAAAGGACTAACGATGCAAGTTTAGTGAGAATGAAAAAAAAAAAAAAAAAAAAAAAAAAAAAAACAAAAAAACAAAAAAAAAAAATGATGCATACCATTATAAAAGTGCCAAGTTAACTACATTTTCAAGTGAATTGACTCAAGTTAAAACTAACCACCACGCTTGTTTTACCACTCACTACACTGTATACAAACCACACACTTGTTCAATTGTATTGCATGAGATAACAAAGTGAAGTGATTTGAATAAGAATAAAGCAAACATAAGATTCTATTTCAAGAATCAAATCCAGTAGGTACATGAGTTATTTACAAACCAAATAAAGAGATATCTAACATTCTAACAACTGACAAACCAAATTCTATACATCCATTGCACTATACATGAGGGTGTGATAGTGAAGCAAACATGTCTGTTACTAGCATATGCTATATCTTTATCATAGCAAAAATCAGTCACTTGCCTATTAGCATAATTATGACGAAATTAAAAGCAAAACACAACTAAACTACTTTTAGTTTTTGAATAGCATTTTGCCTTAAGTACTACAACTACGGTTTAATCTATGACCAACCGAGTTGATAGTCGAGAACATATACAAGAACAAGAGATGACGGGTAGAGCACGAAAGCAATGATCGATGTCCAAAGAGGGAATGTTGTACGCAAACTTCCAAAAACTCCCATCACAATGCAAACAATCACAATAACAAGCACTTCTGATGTGAATTCCCATGTCAATCCTCGCACATAAACAAGTGCTAAGAAGACTGATAAACATAGTAGATTATTCATTGTAGCTGCCCCATATAACTGCAAGGAACTCACTAAATTGTTATCTTTAGTCTATTTAGAAACATAATAGAACTTAAGAATGAGTCGAATCAGGTTATCTTTTATCACTAACGGGCCAAATGATTAAAGTCAAAAGGTTTAGCCAAAATCAAATCGTAAGTTTATGCATACGACCTGCGGGTGTTTTTTATTTTATTTCATTTATTTATTATTATTTTTTTTTTCGTAGTAAAATTTAACAGACAAATTAAATCATTGCTAATAAAAAATTTAAAATTTTTGGACTTAAAGTAATATTTTAGGTCTAGGCAACCCAAACAAACCATTTTGACTTGTATTAAGTACTCCTTTCACCCATTACTTAATCAGCGTGACCCCCTTATTTTTCCACCTCTTATAGAACTTGGGCGCATTTACTAGTGTGTGAGTGAGATTATGGATATTTAACACAATAAGCAAGAATATAAACACAGACAAACCTCTGAAAATGTTAAAGAAGTGGATCTTAGCTTTTTGCGAGAAGCAAAGATGATAGCAGATACAGATTCGCTGGAGTTAGTTACTAATGGCAACACAACGAATGAGATAAAGAAAGACGGAATACTTGTAGAAGCTGAGAAACCATCAACAGCATCCACCAAAGGATCAGCAAAAAGAGCAGCAACAACTGTGCCCAGCAACAAATATAACACAGCTTTTATTGTGGTCTTTCGAGTCTCATCTACATCATTATGCTCTTCGTCGTCACCACCTTCGTCTCCCAAAGCCAAAAGGTAGTGTTGTCTTTTTGTTTCCTGAAAATTAAGAAGCATAATTATTCTATTTATGAACAATGAAAATATCTACGCATTATTACCCATCATTAGTCATTAACATGAAAACGCACCTCATAATAGTCTTGAATATAGTTCGTGGTGTCATGACCAGCAACAGGAGAACTTATTTTAGTACTTCTCGCTTCCTTAAGCCAATTCTCAATTCCTTTAAAAAACTCTTTGAAATCCACTTCATCATCTCCAGATGTGTCGAAATCTTTCATGATCCTCTGAACGGCATCTTCTTCGTTTAACCTTATGTCGGTTAACTGCATTCCTACAACTAGTGCTCTTAGCTCCAATTGTGAAAGATGTCCATCTCCATTCACATCGACCGAATCAAATAGCCTGCGACAGATTCATGGAAATTGTTAATTACCCGGAAATTAATGATATATCACTGGGAAGAAATTAGACGGTGGTAATAAAACTAACTCACCTTTTTAGAACTTCTTCGTTCAGTTGGCCGTGATCATCTAAGAGTCTTCCAAATTGATCAATTTTCAAATTCTTAAGAAAACCAGATCTTAAATGCTTATGCTTTGCAAATGCAATACGTCTCTTCTGTATATTAGGTTGGATCACCTGCAAAGAATTATTAAGCAAACTCGCTTAGCAATTAATGTAAATGAGAAATGATATTAAAGTTTAAATAACCCATATAGCCACAATTAAAACAACATAATCATATACCTGATAAATGCAATATGCAATTAGAAGAAAAATGGAGATTATAAGACCAAGTAACACCGCAAAGTGCTTTCCGGAAGTTGAATGAAGGAGTTGTGGGAATTGAACAACCAAAAACGGAAGCACAGAAACAGCCATTATCATTGCCGAATAGCTTGTCGAAATATCAGTACTCACACCAGACCCTGCAGTAGATGCATCACACAACATAAATAAAAATTAGCTAATGCATTTGTAACACGGTTTTAGTGAATATTCAAACAAGGAAATGAGGCGGATGTACCTAATAAGCTGAATCCTTTAGTATCTTGGTTATCTATGGCAAATGAGTTCTCTAAATCGCATTTGCCTATGATGATACATGATCCCCATATAACAGTTAGAAGCATGACTGTTGAACCAGCCAATAATCCCATGCCAACAGATACTTGGTCCTGAGCTGTTTCGGAGCTTCCGGATAATCCAGATACTATAAGCAATTCAGGTGACATGTATATTTAGTTTCATAACAAGTGTTGAATAACTAGAACTTATGAATAGTAGCCACAGATTATCTGCATGTAACGTTACTATCTCACAATATTTACACTACAAAGGACTTGAACCCACAACCAGCTTATCACACAATATGGGTACCATTGGGACACAAGCCTTTTAGTTATCTGCATATAACTTTTAGCTTAAATGCATAATGTTGTAAGGCTAGTTAAGCTTATCTCACAACATGGGGTACCATTAAGACACTAGCCCTTTAGTTATCTGCATGTAACTTTTATCTTAAATGCATAACGTTGTCAGGCTAGTTTATCGGTTATTAACATTTTACGCTAATCATAACACAATTTTTTTGAACTATTTCCAGCGATGGCAATCAAAAACGGTGTACTATTATTAAAAATTAGTCACAGATTATTTTTATTTTTTTATGTAATATGTATTTTTATTTTAATGAGTGAAAAATTAGTTGGTTTTAAAAAATGGAAAATAAAGTAAAAACGGCAAGTCTTAAAAGTGGGTTTTGACTTGAGTGACTATGGAGGGTGTTTTTGGGTGTTTGATTGATAAAAGAAGTGAAAAAGAAAAAAAAGTAAGACAGCATGACGTGAAATTACTTTTCGAAAATTTGGTTTGAGCTACTACACCTTCGCTTTAAAGGAAAAAAACCATTTGCACATATAATACTCTATAAAGGACAAAGTCTAAAAATGACCAACATTTACACGCATTCATCTTATATCTCCCAATGTTCTCTTAATACATAAACTTAAGGCGTGCTTGGTACTGGGTTATGAAGGGAGAAGGGTGAGGAATGTGAAAGATAATAAAAAAATATGCTTGGTAAAATATAATGTAATGACCCATTACTCAATAGTAGGTAATGGGCCATTACCTAAGACCAATCGGGAGGGAGGTGATATCTTCACCAAATGGGCCAACATCACGCGGCACTTCCCTTGCCCACCACCATTGTTCACGCGCTAAGCACACAAACCGAAGCAAAATTCGGTGATACCTTCACCAATTGAAAAAGCAAAAAACTCGGGCCCCACCCCCATTTTAACCGTTGCAATCTAAAAAAAAAAAAAAAAAAAAAAAAAAAAAAAAAAAAAAAAAAAAAAAAAAAAAAAAACTTTTTAAACCACAACTTCACCAAAACACTATTTTATTATAAGAAATCAACAATACTTCTAATGGCTTGCAAACTTCACCACGTCGTCAAACAACTTCATAACTATGTCAAAAACCAAGCAGACAAAGACGACACGGAACGACAAGAGACAATTGTCGAAGTGATTAAGAAGTTTGAGCTTGCGAAGGCACTCAAACAACGACTGAGAACACGATACACAGAGTGCAACGACATCTCGGATGACAGGAAATTTGTGATTGACCAGTTTCTATACGATGAATATCGCAAAGACGCTGCCGTTGTTGAGACATTGTGGGGTTGTGTGAATCAGATACAATCCCAAAATTCCAACAAGATCCGTTGGAGTTATGAAGAAAATGTGGAAGTTACTATGGTTGAGCGGCGGCAGCAGCAGCAGCAACAACAACAACAACAATTTATGCAAGGTGCATCAAGTATTCAAGTTCATCTGCTGCACCAAGAGTTGTTGAGCAACGACAATAGCTGCCTTATCTGGATCACTTTCAGCTAAGTTTTGAGGAAAATGTGGCAGCTGATGATGGTGGCTGGAACTCTGACAAGGAGCGGGAGCTGAGCAGGTTGGAAGCTCAGTTAGAAGCAAAAAAGTTTGTTTGCGAACTACTCTGCGTATGACGACGGTTACAATCCAACAACTCTGAAACCTGGGATCAGCCAGATTACAATTAAAGTTTAAGTTTATGTTTATGTTTATGTGATGTTTTAATTTTATTATGTAATGTTCTAATTCCAATAAGTTAATGTAATGTTTATTTTTTAAGTTAATGTAATGTTTATTTTTTAAGTTTATGTAACGTTTTCATTTTGTACGTTGTTTTTTAAAGTTTGAACGTTTACGGTTTTATATTTTTACGCTTATGATTTTAATTGTGTAAAAAAAATGGAGTTAAGGTGAAGATGGGTTTCCCTTGCCCACTAATTGGTGAAAAGTGGTGAAGGGAAGTGAGAGAAGAGAGAAAATTGATGTAGTGCTGATATGTATTGTTGAAAAAATGTTTGCCTTGCTTAATAGCCTAATAAATTTGTAGAAATGCTTTTTTTTTTTTTTCCTTTTTCATTTTCAATATTATCATTGACTTTCCTTTTTCTTTTTTCAAATTTAAACGAGGCACAACAGAAGCTTAAACACCCTCCCACGCAATCCACTAAATTAGTAGTAGTTCAATAAATTCCAAAGTCAAAATAACGCGTGGGACGGAAGGAAGGGAAGCGTGTGGGGCCAACAGCCCTTTGTCCCAACTATTTATAACTTCCAAAAGAATTAATTTTTTCAATTTTATCTCTTTTTTATTCAAGTCAATTATTCACCATAAATTGAACATTTTCCCACCTACTCTAACTAATTCATTAAATATCATACTAATTCCTTCATTAATTTTTCATACAAAATTAACGATGGTGGGTGTTTTGAGTGGGGTTAGCAAACTTTGTTACGAGATTAATCTATCATCATTATCTTCATCTTATACAGTAAACCTTTATAAATTAATGATGTTGGAACCAAGATATTTTATTAATTTAGCGAAATATTATTATATCGATAAATTAACAATTTATTAATTTAAAGAGGTTTTACAAATGGTTTTGAAATTTTCAAGTTCATTATACTAGTTACAGTGTATATTAGTTAGAGATGAAAAATAAATTAGAAAAACAAGTTTCAATTAACATTTTATGAATTCAAGCATTGAAGTAATTAATGAATATTACGAGATTCAAAGAATTGAAGAAATTGTGAAATTATTTAGTAATTATTAATTTATAGTTTCGTTGGATCAATACAAATACATTAGGGTTTCAAAAAAATTATTATCTTATTATTTTATCGATTGGAGTCCAAATTTGTACTGGTCCCTAGTTTGGACTAAACAAATTATTAATTTTATCAAGGTTATTAATTTATCGAGTATTAATTTATAGAGGTTTTACTATACAAAACATTTCCGTGATAATTAATTTACCGTGAGAATTAATTTAAGTATATTTCCCAAAATTGATTGTGTCAATTAATTTTAAGAACATAGGGGTGTTTTTGTTAACTCATTTGTAAAGTTACTCGTAATGAACAAGGGAATCATTGTTTCTTTTTATCTAAGAAACTCACATGTAAAAATATAAATGATATAGTGTGTTAGTTTTCAAATTGACATGTTTACCACTTTAGTACAAAAGATAAAGTATGTCTATCACTTTTAGGCTTTGCCAGTTAATAAATGAACAAAGAAACATAAGATAAAGAATATGTTAGAACGAAACAAAATTAAAGATAAAGGTATTACTCCTCCTTATATTTTATGTTTCACATTTTTTTTTAAATAGTTTTACTTATTTTATTAACATGACAAGATAATTTTAATGAATTTTTGCTTCGTATTTTTTTATGTTTTTCTTACTTTTGAGTTTTGACTTATAAAACTTTATATTTTTTATTCTATTTTTTTATTTCGCTATTTTATAAAAAATAATAATAACAAAGAGAGTATTCCTATTTTAATGGGTGTTGATATTTTAATGGGTGGGGTTAAATATATAGGGAAATGATTTGCACACTCACTCTTTTGATTGGGACACTCCATTGTATGCATTACATACTCGTACAATACTTACAGTATGCTTTAATTGTTTGTACAGTTGAGTGTCCCAATCAAAATTATGAGTGTCCCACTCACCTCCCAAATATATAATAACACCTTAAAAGTAAACGATAGGATATAAAGCTGTACAAGTCTTAAAAATTACACCATATAATAGTGCCCACTTATCCGTTTGTTGGCACAACCGAATATCACGACTTAAGCAACCGTAACAACGGCTAATAAGTCAATGTCAATCAACCTAAAGTCAACATCAATTTTTCTTCAAAATCTTAAGCTATCCACCTCTTGTTAAACCTCTTAAAAGTTGATGTTATACATAAATTTATAAACTTTTTTATTTTATAAACTTAGTTTCATTACGTATAATCTTTACAAGCTCAAAAACATATCACATAATTCTGTCGCATTAAATTGTAAAAAAGTTTAGAATGAATGCTCGTTTATCTTTTTGTACTAGTCTTTTAATAAACCATCTTACCAACATATTAAATGTTCTCAGATTTAACACGATCCTAAAAGAGATGGGACTATTCCATTAATTGGCATGCCTAGATAGCTAAATCGTATACTTAATCATGTGCGTCAGCATCTTATTGGTAACAGCAAAAGAACTCATTTTTTCATAAACCAATAAACAACATACACATCCATTTAAGCTATTAGTAACACATTTATGTCTCTTAAACATTTTCCTACTATACTCATAAATCAAATAATTCAACTTAGCCTACAACATTAACACAAATAGATTACTCTACTTTTTGGCGACTATGTACAAAAAAAGGGTTGTCATGAGGGTGTGAGATGTGAGCAACCAAATTATAGGCCTCAAGTTTTTAGGGTCTCAAGATTTCTCCCAACTTTATGGCATTTTCCTAGACCCAACAAATCTAGTCATTTTGACGCTGTAATATCTCATCTCTCGCACACCCTCGGAACCAACCCTGAACACTGAACATAAATTAAACATTTGATGAGTAACTACTATTTTTTCGTACCAAGAATGAGCAAGGCATCAGGAAGAGCACCAAGAATCGGAAGAAACAACCCGCCAACGATACCCGGTCCAAGAATCTCCAACATCAGCTCACTCCCAGAAGATAAATAAGTAGCAGCAAGAAACATCAAGTACCCATACACCAAAATGAGAAACAAGTTGCCCGTAATGCTATTAGTACACGGCATGAACCCATACGTCTGTGCACATAATTCTTCCAACACGGCGTCCTGTGACGATACTAACGGCTCAAGAACTGAGACTGAGCCGTTAAGATCGTCACGAACGCCGTCATTTATTAAACGGCTGCTAGTACTTGTGATGGTGGAACATGCTAAAAGAGTGATAATAAGGATGATATAATTATGAGACATGTTGATGTACGTGTTAAAACTCTTTTGTGAGTTAACGTGAGTGGGGTGTGTTTTAGAGAAGTGATTTATAACTAGAAAGTGATGAACGTGTGTGGAGCGCGTAAATGAGCGAGTAAAGATAGAGTTTATTTTTGAAAGACGATTCGAATTCTTTTTTTAATGACATATGGGCCAATCAAGTTGCACTTTTTAATGATTTGTTTAGTGTTTTTTAAGTATTTTATTTGATGGATATCGTGTGTTCCGTTATGGTCTAATAGTCTATTTGGTCATTTAATAGTATTTGTTAGTTGTATAAATAATTACAAGTATCTTTGATTTATTTAGCATGTTAGGTACAATGTACAGTATTTTACTCTAAGATAAGAATAATAAACTACATCACTAATCTTTTATATAATAAAAGAATTACATCATTTCGGAGTTTTTTTGACAAAACAATCTTAGTGGAAAAAAAATTGGACCAATAGGAATGCTCGATTTTNTTCATATAACACTCGAAATAAGACGAGAGTGCAACAACACAAAGGTCAAAAGTGTAAGGAATTAGAACATGATGTGACGGAAAAAGGGTATTTCAGTGGCATAAAAAGAGGAAGAGCACACTTATTTAAACATAGTATATCTTATTTATATAGAAGAGCCGATATGGAATGACAACTTTCAAAGCATTGCCTAGTTTGTTGAGTTTCATGAAGTGTTTCAACTTATGGAAATCGATGGAGAAGAGACGGGCCAGTGATCTTAGTGTTCTTCTATACATACTAGTAAAGAATGTATATAGCTCGGATGTGTTTGCAATAGATAAGTTTAAGGTTGACAAAGATATGTTAAGTTTTTAATTATAAATGAATGTCCAGCTGTGTGTTGCCCTTATATCAAAAGACTAGTTCAGTATTCCCTGATGGATTATATTGCTCATATATATCAACAATACTTTCTAATTACTTTTGGACTCCGTCATGTGACTTCCAAATACAATGAGTATTGCATTCTTGTTATATATTGTTGACGAAAATTTCAATATGAATAATCACAATAGCATTCTAGAATTCTTGTATTCACAGTACTCACTTTCTCCAATACAGAGTCCGACACTCAATAGAGCAAAAAACATGATGTATCACATTTCTGCACTTGTTATCTTGACTTTTTCATTTTCACTTTGACATTTTACATTGGTAGTTGCCACGATTATATTTACAATTTCTGCTAACTATTTTTCTTACTTTCGCACATGTTGATGCTCTAACTTTTTAAAATATACATAAGATTTTCAGTTTTTAAACGATTATATTATATAATTAAATTTTTCTAGAAAAATCCCGTGCGTGCACGGGGATTATAACTAGTGCTAATGAATACTATTTTAGTTGAGCTTCAACGACTATGGAACAAGAATAGAACTATAGTATAAATTACTTCTGTTATAGACTTATAAGTTATAACACCAATGAAAGTTTCCTAAAAGTTTTTGTAACTGATCGATGTTGGTGGAATTAAATGGCGCTTTAATGTTTACACAAGAGCCATGTGAATATGCACCCGTGTGTATTTTGCTCGTATTCAAATAAAATTGCTTATTTGACTCGTATATATACGACTTAATGGAGGTATTACCGTGACATTTTCTGATCCGATTTCTGGTTACTCATAAGATGTGTATCTAACGTTAGCGTGGTTTGAAGCCAAAACCTC
Organism: Artemisia annua; assembly: GCA_014162995.1. NCBI lineage: Eukaryota > Viridiplantae > Streptophyta > Magnoliopsida > Asterales > Asteraceae > Artemisia > Artemisia annua. Next base: position 76,769 of record LBNU01039225.1, read on the forward strand.
GTGCGACGCCATGAGAGTGTCTAAGAAATTGGCCAGTTGGTATTGGTTAAGCTCGGCACTTTTGAGATTTCATGAAAATACAACAATGTTTATAACTTAAAAAAAATAAAGTACTAAGTACTAATAGGAGGTTTAGATGTGGGAAGCCTTAAAGCTTTCAACCTCTCGCTCCTTCTCAAATGGAGATGGCGTATGTTAAAATCTCCATCTAGTTTGTGGGTTAAAGTTCTAAAGTCGATTCATGGTGAAGAAGCGGGTTTCGATTTAAAAGGCTGTCAAACAAATGGTTTATGAGCTCATATCGTTGGTTCAATTTATCACCTTCATTCAAGTGGATACCTCCCTTTGAATTCCTTTCAATTTAATGTGGGATGGTTATATGATTCGCTTTTGGAAAGATACTTGGTTGGGGGACTCTCCTCTTTGTACCAGGTTTAATCGGTTATTTCCTTTTGAGAGAAACCAAAACTGCTTAATTAGTGATTGCATTGCAAATAGATCTTGGTCGGGGGATTGGAGTAGGCCTATGCTTTCTGGAAGAACGCAGGCTGATTTCAATAATCTTTTGATTGAAATCAGTTCTTTGGATACTATTGTCGACTGTGATCCTCTCGTCTTTACCCTCTCCTCAGATAACATCTACTCAGTTAGTGTTGCCCGAAAACTTTTAGATGATTGCATGCTCCCTTCGTCTCCAATATGCACAAGGGGGTTTAAGGTTCTCCCGCGGAAAGTTAACATCTTTATATGGCGGTTGTTTTTAGACAAGCTCCCTCATCGTCTAAATCTCTCCTCTAGGGGTTTAGAAATAGAGTATTATATGCCCAGTTTGACATTGGATTTGTTGAGTCGAATGCTCATGTTTTCTTTTCATGTGCTACTGCTTCTATTATTTGGAGGTTAGTCCGTGGTTGGTGTGACTTAAAGTTCCCTGTGTTTGCTTCTTACAACGATTGGGATTCTTGGTTTTTGGCGTCTCAAGCTCCAAAAAAGAAGGACCGAGCCTATATCATTTTCGTTGCTTCATGTTGGACCATTTGGCGTTTTAGGAATAATATCGTTTTCAATTCTCAAGTTATGAGGATATGTAATGTATTCTATTCGTCTTTATTCTTTTTTTGGTATAAGTTTATATGGAAAAAGTGTATTAGTTGGACTGATTGACTGAAATCGCCTTTGTAGTTGCTAGCTCTTTGTTAGTTTCTTTTATAATATTATGCTGCCATTCAAAAAAACTAAGGGGGTGCTTGGGGGGGGGGACGAATCTGAGCGACGCAGGGCTGAATCTCAGTGGATCGTGGCAGCAAGGCCACTCTGCCACTTACAATACCCCGTCGCGTATTTAAGTCGTCT
>LBNU01039225.1:87549-97809 GCA_014162995.1 Artemisia annua
TGTACAGTGTACTTAAAAACCTGCTCTCTTCAGTCTGCAATTTAATGTCAAGACTTCCGTATTCCTCGTTTATTCGGTTGTAAAACTCAAAATAATCGGAAAAACGAGTAACCTCGCGATTTCTTTTGTTCGTTATTTAGGCACGGTTTACAACACTCCCGAAGAAGTGAGGTTCCTTTTTATAGTTTATTATAACTAAAACACTTTCTACAAGTGTTCGATATCTAACTACTTATTATTTATTTACAAACGAAAATACGTAACTTCCGAGGAAGGATCTTCAAATCAAAAATCAACGAAAACGGAATCGACGTACACGTTTCAAACCCTCCCCGGCTGCGGCGCCAAAATTTTGATACACAACACAATATATATAGAATATATATATATATATATATATATATATATATATATATATATATATATATATATATATATATATATATATATATATATATATATATATATATATATATATATATATCTTCCGAGGATAGCACGGGTAAATATGTATCCCCGGGTCGTAATCCCAACGAAGGCTGAAACTTGGTTCGTAGGTTCGTGTTCGCGATTCGTGAAGTGAATGTGAGGGGTTTAAGGGGAACCCTAAGCTAAAATTACACTACGGAAATAAAATAATACCAACAAGAAAGCACGTAAACCTAAATCTTAATTAAAACCTAAAAACGTAATTAAAACACAAAATAAACGCGAACGCGCAAGATAAAAAGTAAATTTAAAGCTACACTAATTCTACGGGGATGAAAATAATTTTCCTACTTACTAAAAGACAAAAGAAAATTTTGGGAAAAAGAAAAATATTTTTTTTTTGCTTTTTATTTAATTATTATTAATTAAAAACTATTTTTAATTACTTAAAATACTATTTAATATAAAATAAAGTTAAAAAAATAAAAATTTAATTTTTAAAATTCTAAAATAACCTAATAATAATATTAAAACAGAAAAATATTTTTTTGATTTTTTTATGAATTATTATTAATTAAAAAGGATTTAAAAATACTTTAAAACTAAATTAATTATTATAAATACTAAATGGACTTAGAAAATTATAAAATTTTGCAGATAATTCTAAATTATTATAACTAACCTAGGAAAAATAAGATTACTAAAATATAAACCTTAATAAGCTATTTTGGGCTAATAAGCAGTTTAGGTAATAAGCACTTTTTGAGAAAATAAGCACTAATGGACACCAAACTTTAAGAGCAGCTTAAACACAACTAATGGGGAATACTTGTACCAGATAAGCACAGAAAACAAGTCACTAAGTCCTATTTGTGAATTAACCTATTTGACAGAAATGTAGCCTAAGGTACCTAATTCCTAGCTTATTAATAAGCACCTAAGAAGCTGTTTTGTAAAACCTAATGGGGGCAAAACCTAGTTGACCTACCAGAGACCCTAAAAAACATAAAAGCCCTAATTTTAGAACCCTAATTGACCCTTAATTAAACCCTTGTACAGGTCACTGTAGCATCTGCATTAAATGTTGAACACGTTGGGACAATGTTGTGGATAAAATTTACCCTAGTAAATGTTGTTGGTACTGCTTGAAATTGATTATGTGTAATCTATGCTAGGTTAAATAACCCCAGAATCAATATAAAGCCAAAGTAACACCTGATGATTTACTAATTTAACCATAGAAATGCCTGTGGAACCAGATTTTTTCTAACCTTTGACTTTTTTTATGCAAGCTTACTTAGAATAAAATGAAATTCTACTGACTAATCCTTAACCTAGATGTAGTATTGAGCTATTATATCTTTTGATTAACCTAAATGTATCCTAGTTTTAATAAAATGCAAAGTAGCAGATCCTTGTGAACAAGCATGAACACAGAATTGAGCATGGAAGCTAAGTTTGACTTTTATCTCTATTACCTACTATTTTTAAGATATGACTGACTTTAATAGGCCTAAGGTGACTTAGCTGTGCAGTAGGAACAACAACAAACCAACTAGAACATGTAAACCAACCTTAAACCAAACACCCCTTAATTTCCTGCTAATATTGACTTATGCAATTCTAAGCTTAAAGCTATCAACCTAATGACCTAACTAAGTTACTAAACTGATTTTAGGAATTTATGCTAGACTTAGGCAGTAAAGACGTAAAAGGGAACTAGAACATGGAATGGCTAAGCACAAACATAAAACAGCAACAACAAGTTACTCTAAACAGAAATAAGCTACAATGAACAGTGATTAAGCTTATACTAAGAGAGATGCAGAAATAAAAGAAAACTTACTTGCCAAATAGGCTAAATGGAGACTAGGTTGCCAGGCAGTGAGATAAGTTCACAAAGGCTATTGAGGAGCTTTTGTGAGCTTATCCAAAGGGTGTATGAGCTTGAGAGCTTATGTACCCTTTACTGATATATATGTATATATAATTAATTTTTTATTATTATTATTTTTTTTATTTTATTTATTATTTTTTTTTCTCAACAAAGTTGAAGCAGAATATAACTATTTAAAAAAAAAACTTATAACAAACTTAAAGTAGCTTAAGAACAAGAAATTAAAAGCTTATGAACTATAATGAGCTTAAAAGGAAATTGCTTGAAACTGATTAATAACAAAACTTTCATTAACCTTGAAAAGTATTACAATAAGCAGCATTGAAACATTAATTTAAAGAACAGAGTTAACCTAAACTACACCTAAAGCTACTTCTACACCACTCCTACACTACACCTCAACCTACACATACAACTCATGAGGAAGGATTCCCTTTTATAGCTGCCAATGTCGGTTATGAAGCTTCAAGAAGTTAATTTATATCCACACAATCAAATCCCACCGCCTTAATGATTCTTCTGGATCCTTGGATGAGCTTATCTTGATTCTAAGCCCTTGGATCCTTCCAGCATCTTCTTCTCCAATCGTATGCTTTGAGACTGCCACGTTGGAGGATAAGTGATATGTTCATGACACCTTGGCAGAAGGTTCTTGAAGGTTTGAGGTTCTATGGGATTTACAGAGGTGGGGTGATTTTTGGGATGAAGATAAACAGTAAAAGGAATTGGCGGGTAAAGGGTTGGGGGTTATTTTATTATAATTTTGACTGGTTTTGGGTTTGACCGGGTATTTAGGCTATATGGGTCTCGGGTTAGGGATTTGATTGTGGACCGAGTTATAAACAAAAGGGGAATAGGCTTTGTTTGTTTGGGCCAGGGGTAGGATTTTGTTTGTTATTTGGTTTTGGTTAAATGGGTTAAAAAGGTTTTGGTTTATAAGTTTAGTTTAGGTTTTAGTAGATTTTTGCCAAGGACTAAATTTGTCAATTCTGAATTTTCAAGGACCAAAGCTGTCATTCCTCACAAATATTTTCTAAGGGCCTTTCTTGAACGTTCTTGAATATTTGGAGGACCTGAGTTGTTAACTCTTCAAATTTATCTTTGAGGGACCAAAATTGATAAATCTTGAAAGTTCAGGGACCATTCTTGTAAATCTATACCAAGGGGCTACTTTTGCCATTTTGTTCAAACTTGAGGGACTTGAATTTTCTTCTTGAGCTTCTTTGATCATTATAAGCATTCCTGGCTCTGGTTCTTAACTACTTTCCAGTTCCCGTGCTCGTTTTTGTTATTTTTGGCTCGGTTTTTGTCGTTTTCTCATATTTTGTTACCTGCATATGCAAAAACACAAAAACACATATATTTGGCAATTATTCGTTAGTTTTTGGTCTTTTTGGTCGGGTTTTGGTAAATAAAAGGTATGTGTTTAAGCACATACCAATCAACTACCAACTAACTCGATTTTCATTCAATAACCTTTGTTCAAAACCCGCGACTTTCACCAGTGGAACCAAGATCAACTAACAGCGCCCAGACCATGGACTTAAAGAAACTATAGGGTAGGATAGTCGATAGGTGTAACAAAACAAACATTTATTGGGTGAACAGATGAAAAGAATGGCTCAGACGGGTTTACTAGAGGTATCTTTCACTAATAATTAGTGCAACAAAAAGGGTTTCACAAGGGGGTTGACTAATCGATGCGAAAAGTCAATATACACAAACATAACATAATTGGATGGGCTATTTGGGGTTAATCCTAAAAATTTCTTTTTATCCTAGCTGCACCGATTACACCGAGTTACCTCTGTGTAATGCTCATAATAATGGTCTCGAAAAGATATTCAATGCCAAGTTCTAAAGTTTACTACAGCCACCGGCACATTCATTTTTTTATGGAATTATGTTTAAGGAAAAACGGAAGGGCTTATCCTCACACAATGGAAATGTAGGTTTGGTGTGCTCAGTCTAGATTAAACTAGTTAAGTAATGAAAAACATGTCAAAATTTTAAAAATGAAACATCTTTCACTAAAAACTAGAAAAATGAAGGCAAGTATAATCAGGTGGGTGTCTATTTCTAATCCCCCCCCACTTGGGTCATACTAAGCATATAAATTTAAACTAGGAACGGTTAGAAATGGAACGAAAAACTCCCCTGGATTTGCTTGGAATGATCGAAGATGTGTAAACGTGTCTCACCTTGAGATCCATGAGCAAACTTAAATTTCCTGAATTCACTTAAACAACCAAATGCATCATACTATAAAAACAACATGTATTAAAAATAAAGAAAATGAAAATCCTAGCTCACTTTTGTAGGAATCACGGTTACATTTAGCATATGCAACAAGCCTTTTAAACCACTCGGTATACCGAGTTGACGAGTGAAGTCTCGTAAGGGTTTCAGGGAGACACCCACAAAGTTCGAAACTAAAATTATACAAACTTGGCAATTGTTTTTGACAATGGTTTGCTACAGGAAGAAATTACGGTATAACCTCATCGATTGAGTTACGTTGTAAGATAAGTGACCAGACAATTCATGCATGCTGGTAAATAGTTACAGCATAACCACAAAGATGGATTTACGCCGTAGAAACTTTCTTAAGAAAATTCTAGAAAACTCGACTTCTTTAGACCAATAAGAGGTCCCTCCAGCAGTTTGCATGTATTTCTTCATTGTAGAAACCTGCAAAAAATGATGCACAAACATACCAAGCATAAAATCCTGTAAAATTAAAGTTAAAAAATAAATAAATAAAAAAAGATAGGAATGGGGTGATTCTCACGAAGCGCTTGTTTTTGTTCGAGTCACAAGCTTGACTCCACCCTTATTTAATGATTAAAAGGGTATTCATCCCCTCACCTGAAATCAAGTGTGGGTGAAAATAACAACAAAAACCATGAGGGTGTAAATTTGTTAAGGGATAGGAAAATGATGAATTAGAGTCATACTTTGAAATGGATGTCATTTCCGTCATTACCTTGTTTTAGTTGATGGCATTGATGATTGGCTCACTCCGTGATGCGGTTAAATAATAGGCTTACATACCACATTTGTCTCTTTGTCAATCATGGTAGTGCGAAAAATTTCCCTCCTAATTCCTTCTCAAGCCCAACTAAAATCGGGTTATCCACAATTTCGGCAACATGTATGGGAAAACTAGCAAGATCGTTAGTAATAGAGATGAAAGAAGAGTTAGAAGTGATACCATTCTGTGTTGTAGTTGACTCCGCATGAGCTTGTGGAATTGCTTCTTCATCCTGTAAGCTCATTGATTCTATCTTCTTTGATTGATTCTTTCTTGTTTCTTCATCCCTCACATTCTTCAATTGATCAGTAACCGGTGGCATGTACTGTTGCATCATCGGCTTGGTATTTAGTTTGTGAGATTGAAAACAAGGGTATAGAAGAGGTATCATTCTCAACCTCCTCATCGAAATTCAGATATTCTAGAGTTAATATTGTAGGAGCTTCCTTAGACACGAAATCTTTCCAAAATTCATCATCCTTGATCTCCTTATCAGAATATGGATATTCCATAACTTCGTTTTTCTTATGGCAAAAAGGATCAAAATACGACCCCTCATACCTTTTAGAAATGCCCATAATTATTGGACTGGGAAATGTAGAACCGACCTTGTTGTATGATTGTGGAGTTTGAGAGGAAGGTTCTGGAGTGGGCAATCTTACAAGAGCTATCCTCGATCGAATATCTCTCAAAAATCTATTTGCCTCCCCGCGTTCATACCCCAAGTATTCATCCATAGTCATGTCATTAATATCCGGTTCCATCTCCTGAAAATACCAAAAAAAAAATAATAATAATAAGAAAAAAAAAAGACGGGAGAAAGAAAACTAAAAATCAAAAACCAAAAGTCCTGAAAGCAAAAAGAAGAAAAGAAAAATTCCTAAAAACTCAACTTAAGAACCTATTTAGCTCCCCGGCAGTGGCGCCAAAAACTTGATGCTTATTTTAGTCCATATTTTAATATTTATCAAGGTTGCAAAATTGCTAGACGGTAGTTGGGCGGCTGGGTACCGCCTAGCAATTAATCGGGGTTTAATTGGATTGGATTGTTTATATATAAAATTATAAAAATTTGAAACTATATGCCCGATTTGGCCAATTTCTATCCGTAACAGAGTTGCCTGGTTTATCCGATTTGTGTCCGATTTGACCAATTTATGCCCGATTTTTTCGATTTATGCCCGATATTTGTGTGACTTAAGGTTTGATGGTGGTCCATTGGTCCATAAAGATGAATTAAGTTGTGGAAAAGTTAGTGTAAAGTTGAAGTGTTGCATTGGAGGTTCCATATCCATAGGCTGTGTATGGAATACAGGGTGAGGTGGTTTAAATGCAATCTCTTCAAGTGTTGGAAAGTTTGGTAGTGGGTCGGAAGGTTGTGGTGGTAAGCCATCCAAGTCATAAAGAAATGGATGTAGTGAAGTTGGCATGTTGATAGTTAAAGTTGGTTGTGCTAGTGATGGTGATGGTAAGATGATGATTGGTTGTGGTGATTGTTGTGACTTACTGGTAGGTTGTGAAGATGTGGTGGTGGTGGTGAGAGACATTAGTAGGTGGTTGATGTGGTGGAGAAGTGTTCATGTCACTTGGTGGTGGAGATGTTGGTTGAGGTGATAGTGGTGATGACTCGGTGGATGACTCAAGATTGATAAATTAAAAGGCCTAACCTTAATTCTTGCGGTTTTTCTTTTGACATTGTTGTTTGATTAACCATTTGGTGAGGTATCCATGATGGATTATGGTAGTTAAAGGTGGTGATGAGGGCTGTGAAATATGGTGGTTAAAGGTGGTGATGAGGGATGTGAAAAATGGTAGTTAAAGGAATGCGGCTGAGCTAAAGGCTCAGTGCGTGGATGTTGACCACAAATAATAAACAATACAAATATATAAGAGTAAAAGCAAATTAAAAAAAAATCAGGTCCAAAAACACTTTCTTGAATTCATATTAACATGAAATAGGAGCATTTTATATTCTCAAAAAGAAATCATGCACTTCATATCAGCACACCTTCAATGCCAGAGTAATCAAATAAATATAAGGTTGAAGCAACAACGGTTTAACAAATTTATACCGAGTGTCCTACAACACCGAATATCTAAAGGGCACACTTCTGGTATCAAAATCATCACTTGGATTCACGACTTCAAGTGCATCTCAAAATCGAAAGGTATGTATGTACACTACATCACCCCAAACATAAACATATCATAACAAATCGTAAGCTAGGGCGTACCCATAAGCCTCCCAAAATAACCAAAGGCTCTCTGTACGAGCATAATAAATAGAAGGGGAGACACCGTGAGCCATCATACCCCCTCGGTAGTGTCGTGCCATCGATGCCACAATGACATGCCTATGGTGCCTTCAGAGGTAGTTAACTCAGTATACCTATTCTCCATTTTAATTCTACAAAAGGGCTCTATGGTTGTACAAGTGAACATATAACCCAGCCTTACACCAGAGTATGTTCACTATGCATATGGATCATGAGTCAAAGAAAATCAGAAGGCGCTTGAGCAAAAATATTTTGAAAAGTTTTCAAAAAATTGATTTACACACTTTTATCTTCACACTTTTTTAAAGTGTGTAAAATTTTATTAATTTATTAACATTTAATGATGTATAAAAATTGATTATATTAGTAAGTGTGGAAAAAAAACTGTAAAACAATAGATATTCCACATTCATAGTTTCGTCAAAAAAAAGTTTACACTTTTAAGTGTGAAGAATTATAAGATTTGTTCGCACTTTTATTTGTAACACCCAAATTCTCCACACTTTGAGTAAGTGCGGAGAATTTAGTTTTCCACACTTTGAGGAATTTGGTTGTTACAAATATCTCGACACCTACAAGTGTTGACATTTTTTTAGATTTTTTCACACTTAAAAGTGTGAATTTTTTTTCGACACAACTATAAGTGTGGAAATTCTATTATTTTACAAAATTTTCACACTTATTAATTGAACCAATTTTTACACATCATTAAGTGTTAATAAAATTTTACACACTTTAAAAAAGTGTGAAAATAAAATGTGTAGAATTAACTGTTTTTTTAGCGGCTAAAATGTAAGGAATCATAGCATAAGGATGACAAAAAGAATTCAAAAGTTTCAAAAGGATTTCAATATAAGGAAATCAAGTAACGCTGAAAAAAAAATAAAAAAAAAATAAAAAAAAAATTACTGTATAAAAATACGAATATTCAAAACAACGTGTTTAGAAAGATCCGTACCTGATGTCAATCTATTTTGACAAACAACCAAAATTAGAATAAAAAGTAAACTATCCATATACGAGTACTAAATTAATTTCTTAAGCGTCCTTGTCTCCATACTTCCTTAGTAGATAGATTTTGCTACTTGTGTTTCATTGAACAATATTTACATGAAAATAAATTTATGGCTAAAGCCCTTTTGTATATATTACTAGCCTATAAACCCGTGATAAATCACGGGTGGCTTATAGAAAGTCAGAAAATATAAAGTAAAAAGGTAAAAAAGCTAACAAATATTTATTGTCAAACAATATTGTGTAGTCTCATAAATAGAAGTAAGATAGCGTTTAGTTTGTGCAAAATAACAAAGAGCAAAAAAAAAAAAAAAAAAAAAAAAAAAAAAAAAAAAAAAAAAAAAAAAAAAAAAAAAAAGGATAATGTGAAACATAAGTTTGTATAAGAGGGCTGAAATAGAAATAGCTATTTAGTTTAACAGCGGATCAAATCTTTTGTACCACTACATGGTAAACAATGTTCAAAGTATTGTTTGAAACTTTACCATCCTTGTCGTATATCAAAACCTTCGTGCCTTCTTGACTTTTGACTCTAGACATAACAGCATGAAGCTCACCATGGCAAAACATATAGCTAATGGAAATTGACGTCGATTAATCTTCAATGGAATTCTCTTGTCTGAAGTACTGAGTTTCAATCGTGATGATAGTTGTGTGACCAACATTTGTTCCTATTATTATTTGTGCCTCGATAACATGTTCACCAAGTTCTTGAATCCTTAGTCGTGTCCCATTGCATAAGCCATCAATGTTTCGAAGAAGCATAACCAGTGCACCAGCTTTTAGAGCTAATCTGTGGTTAGGTATTCCCAAATTTGTTCCTGTTATTATATTAGTATCATTAGTCAACTTTGAAAGCACAAGTATTCTCAAAGAGTTTGTTAAAGTCATGGGGGAGAATGTCCATGTCTCCCTTATGGCAATTTTGACGAACCAAGTAAATAGTTACAACCAATACTTTTTATATCTCAAAAAACACAAAATTGAACACTCAGGGTTTATGTCATACCTTCCTCAATTCCAATACTCATCTTTTCGGGGAACACTCTGTTGTTTGGACAAGTTAAATTTTACACAAGCGAGACACCACCAATCAGATTCACGCTTCATCTTCTTAACATTTTGTAACACCCCCAACTCAAATATGGCAGCTATCGTGCTGGGGGTATTACGAAAATAGAAACCAGTCACATTTATAGTAAACGACCATTTTAAACCTATGGGATTACACTCAACCTTGTGTTGGACTTTTTAAGCCATGTATTTCAGGTAATAATGTTGTGCTGGCATGATGATAATTTGGCGCTGGAGAGTGGCTAAGGCTGGAAGGCGATTTCTGTCAAGGCAGCTTAACTTACTTTCACTATCCTTATTTTGCATGTCATTCGTAAAACTTTTTGTGTCTTGTACTATTTCCGCTGCTAAACTTGTTTTATTTTTCCGCTGCAAAATACTTATTACTTTTCCGCTGCAACTTTTGACTAAAGAGTACTTGTAGCTCTTAAACGGTTTGTAAATCGAATGATATGTTTTGGTCACATTTCAAACGTCCCGATTTGTGGTCGTTTACTATAAATGTGCCTGGTTTCTATTTTCGTAATACCCCCAGC
>LBNU01039225.1:104800-117148 GCA_014162995.1 Artemisia annua
CTTTAAGCTTATTTTTAGTCTTATGAGCTTTTCTCATTTCAGCTTATGGGGCTGTTTGTTTCGGCTTATGGCTTATTTGGTTTTGAGCTTATGAAACATAAGCCCAAAACCAAATAAGCCATAAGCCGAAACAAACACCCCCTATATTTCATAAGCCCCAATTATTTTGGCTTATTTTGAATTTTATGGGCTTATATTGGTTTCTTATTATATAACAAGCTTAGATAAGCTGAAAAAAATAGAGCTTATGAAATATAAGTCGAAATGAGATAAGCTCGTAAGCTTAAACAAACGCTTCCTAAGTGATTGAAGAATAGCCATATGGTTGTATGATATCGAGTTGTGCAACGGAAATGATCTGGGAAAAGGAGTGTAAATTTGAATGTATATTGCTTCAAAGGCCAACACACATAACATCTGCTAGTGTTTATACATGTTATGTAAGTAAGGGGATTGATGACTGATGGGTATCAGCAAAAAAAAGTGTAGAGTAAATTTTGTAAAATATTCGGCTATTTTTGTAATTTGCCCCCCTAATAATAAGATTTGTAGGTTAATAATTTAAAGATATCATCCCTTTCGACAATAAACTTCTGGCTCCACCTCTGACTATGAGTAATTTAGGTAGTGTTTTGTGCAGTATCTTAATTTTTTTGAAGGGTGAGGGGATAAGGGTTGGAAATTTACCAAAGTAGTAAATTTTGTGGTTATGGATTTGGGGGGATCGAATTTTGAAGTGGAAATGAATATTTATGGTTATTCATTGTCACATTTATTTATTGTAACATCTTTTATTGTTCATGAGTGTATGAATAGGTATATTCTGGCCAAATATATTAGTAGGACAACCTTATCTTTCGTTGGGTGGTGCAAGCCATATATTTTTGAACTTTTAGTCAATTTAGGTTACCAATTTGCCTAAGTAGTGAATGTTGTGGTCATGGAATTGGAGAGATGGAATTTTGAAGTGGTATTGAATTTTTGAAGCGTTTCTTTGTTGTAAAGTTACTTTGTTCATGGGTGTATGAATAGTAGAATATGCCCTATTTGAGTTGAATTACCGAGTCCCTTTTTTTCACAGGGTGGTGCAAACCGCAGTATTTTAAATTTGTAGAAATTTTAGGGATTGGAATTAGGCATGCTGTCTGTTTCTAGATTTGCGACTTTTCGACTCCATTGAGTGAATTGTCATGAACTATGACACCTGATCTGTATTTGTATAGGGGTTATCACTGGTGCGTGCTAACTTTTGTGCTGCAAACTAACGTAACCTTCTGACTCGTTATATCCTTTTATAGTAGCAAATCTTGGTTCCCGATTATACTATGCCAATTTTACAGCTGACTTTGGCACACATCTTAGGAATGTATCTGAAAAATTATTGACAATTATTTGCGCGTACAACCATATGCTATTTGTGTAGCGTTTTTGCCACTAACTTCCATTTATTCTTTTAAAAAGGGTGCAAATTTACCAGCAGTATATAATTTTTTACGCAATTGTAGGGCTCCCTCATCAACAAGCCAAAGTTCTCAAGATATGGATGATCTTTCTCATCAATCTTCTGATGCCTTGAAGCAATTTAACTTGTCATACAACAAGATTAGCCAAAGAAGTATGGACGGGTTAGATGGGACGACACATGTCACACAATTACATGAGGTACCTGGATTTACTTGTTTCATCGACGAATCGGCTTCTCAACCAAAGAAAGAAACCAAGAAGCAAAAATCATCCGTATCAAGCAAGCGGGATTTTCCTGATAAACAAACTTCCCTTAATGACGTGGAATCTAAAAGTAAACATCATAAAAAAGAATCCTCATCTGATGATACAAAATTTAAGACATTTCAGTCCGATTTTGAATCACCACCCAATAAAGTATCATCACCACCTGCAGCTGCAACAACCAATAATGAAGCAGCTTCTAAACCGAAGAAGGAAACCAAGAAGCAAATTTTTTTATCTGATGATAGTACTTTTACGATATTTCAGGCTGATATTCCCTCCAAAGTATCATCGCCACCTGCAGCTTCGACAACCAATCATGAAGCAGCTTCTCAACCAAAGAAGGAACCTGAGAAGCAAAAATCCTTATCTGATGACTTAAGTTTCCAGTCATTTCAGGAAGATATCAGATCAGAACCCTCGAAAGTATCATCGCCACCAGCAGCTTCAACAAGTAATAATGAAGCAGCTTCTCAACCTGAAAAGCAAACTGAGAAGAAAAAAACCTTACCTGATGATATAAATCATAAGACGTTTCAGATCGACAGCAGATCACAATTCTCCAATGCACCAACAGCTTCAACGATCAATCACGAAGCAGTTTCTCAAACAAAGAAGGAAACCGAGAAGCAAAAATCCTTATCTGATACGTTTCAGGTCAATATCGGATCACAACCCTCCAATGCACCAACAGCTTCAACGATCAATCACGAAGCAGTTTCTCAAACAAAGAAGGAAACCGAGAAGCAAAAATCCTTATCTGATACGTTTCAGGTCAATATCGGATCACAACCCTCCAATGCACCAGCAGCTTCAACGATCAATCACGAATCAGTTTCTCAAACAAAGAAGGAAACCGAGAAGCAAAAATCCTTATCTGATACGTTTCAGGCCGATATCGGATCACAACCCTCAAAAGTATCATCGACACCAGCAGCTTCATCTACCAATTATGTAGCAGCTTCTCAACCAAAGAAGGAGACCAAGATGCAAAAGTCTTTGTCTGACGATATAAATTCTAATACCTGTCAGGCAGATATCAAATCACATCCCTCCAAAGTATCATCACCACCTCCAGCATCAGCAACCAATGACGAACCACCTTCTCTACCAAAGAAGAAAACCAAGAAGCAAAAATCCTTATCTGATGATACCTTTACGTTTCAGGCTAATTTTGGATCGGCACCTTTAAAAGTTTCGTCGCCACCTGCAGCTTTCGCAACTAAAGATGAACCGCCATCTCAACCAAAGAAGGAAAGCAAGAAGCAAAAATCATTATCTGGTGAAATAAATTTTACTGCATTTCAGGTGGATATCAAATCACATCCCTCTAAAGCATCATCGTCACATGAAACTTCAGCAACCAACTTAGATAATCATAAAGAATATCAAATGAGATCAAATGCTTCAAATACCGAGACAACTGAAACTGATGCTCCTAAAGAGATTCCTCCTACTTGGTTTGATGAGGAACTTGATGTCAATTCTGCCGCCGCTACTTCTGCTGCTGCCTTGAGAAAAGCTATAGAAAAGGCTGAAGAAAGTATACGGATTGCAAAAGAATCAGTGGGCAGAAAGAAGGATGGTCTTAAATATTCGAGTAAAAGTTTCAAAGATAGCTTGAAAGCCAAACGCAGGGTGGCGAATGTAAGTGCAGGTGAAGAACAACAAGAAAAAGACGATATAATAAAAGTAAGGAATCATCATAAGCATGTTGCTGATGGTGAGAAGCTTTTTGGTGCTAAGAAGGTTATAAATAATATATATGGAAAAATTGCCGAATCAGCGAAGAACATCGAGATACCAATCTGGTCCCGTCTTGAATCAAGAGACAACAAGAGAGTTTTCAATTCAGAAGTTGTTGCAGAAACAAAAGCCGAATCGATTCAAGATAGTACACATGATGCTCCAAAGAAGGATATTCAGAGACCCGATGGTTTTCTTGTAGAGAGCTGTGAAAAGGAAGCAGGAGATACAGAGGATAAAATCGGCAATGATAAGGATGAGGTTGGACCAAGTAATGTCGATCAATTGGTTGAGGAGCTGAACAACTTAACTGTTTATCAAAATGTGGAAGAAGAGAAGAAAACAACCGAAGGGTCTGATCAAAGTGTTTTTGAAAAGAGATTAAGTGAAGAAGCATCGGGGTTATTGGAAACTGAGAAGCAAGAGGTTCCTATGCAAGAACATGATGAGAAAGTACTGAGCGAGGAGGTGCTTGAAGATGAGATGGAACTGAAAGAGTATAGTGACACTGAACGCCATAAGGAAGAAGATACAGGTGATAAGTTTTATGATGTTCGTGAGGTGGAAATGATAGTAAATGCAGAAACTAAAGAGGATTGTGAGATGAAAGATAAAGAAAATGATAGTTTGGAAGAAACGTGGAAAAAATTGGAAAGGTTCTATGAACCGGAAGTATATGAGAATTCATCGAGTGACTATGATAGTGCAGTAGATAGTGAGAGTGTACATGGTGTAAGCCGTATTGTAATTGATACAGAAGACGCCTGCAAAGTCGACCAAAACAACAGTTCGGAATCAAGTCAAGTGGTTGATGATGTCAGCACAAAGTCAGAGTTCCAAGTAGTTGATAAAGAGGTGAAAGAAATATTTGAAAACATTTTTGCAGACCAAACGGCCTCCGACGACAATGAGGATGAATGTGAAGCAAAGTCTGATGATTTGTCAAATGGTGGTTTAGCAGAAGTGGATTTTGAACAAAATGCACCTGAACAAATTGATATTATGTCTGAATCATCTTCAGACACGATACATGGCATGGAGCTAGAGGTTAAAGAATATGCAGAAAAGGAAGAGACTGTAGAGGAGGAGACAGTTGTTTCTGTGAAGGAAGAAGACAGACCTGAAATTGAAATAAAAATGGAAACTGGAACATCTCAAGAACGCACTGTGGAAAAAGAGGAGACCAAAAGGATTAAAGAAGTAACCCCTGAAGATAGGGAGCGGGAAAGAAATAGATTAGCTGTGGAAAGAGCTATCCGTGAAGCTCGGGAACGAGCATTCGCAGAAGCTCGGGAAAGAGTTGAAAGGGCTGCTGTAGAAAGAGCTAATGCTGAAGTTCGACAAAGAGTTTTGGCTGATGCTCAAGAAAAGATTGCAAAAGCGTCTTCTGATAAAACTTCTGCACAATCTAAACTTAGAGCTGAACGTGCTGCAGTAGAGAGAGCTACTGCAGAAGCTCGAAAACGAGCTTTAGAAAAGGCAATGTCTCAGAAGAAAATCTCTGAGCCACGTATACAAGTTACAGAGATTAAGCAAACCTCTTCATCTGTAAGTCATGGATATCTTTTCGGGATTTTCGCATTAACTATCAACATACTTCATTTATACCATTTTGGTCACTGTAATCTATATGCGTCTGAGTGATCATAAGATGGTCTTTTGTGCCCTTTGGGTCACTTTGTAACTAAATAGTGGCTTTAAAATGTTAGTTTTTATAAATATAAAGTATAGGTATACATTTTTTGTTTAATTTTATATAAAAATATTATGAGTACGCGTTACAAACTGAATCCAACGGGACAACAGTCAATTTTATTTTACTCGTATGTAGCAAGAATATTTAATTGTTGCCTTTCAAAAAAAATGGCAAGCATATTTCATTGACTAATACGGGATAAATGACAAAAGTACATTGGTATCTAAAAAAAACACTATTTTTACAGATCATATAATATACTTTTCTCATCACATTTTGAAATTTGACTGACGCATTTCCTTGCAGGATTTACACATTTCCAGTGGAACAAGTACTGAGTCGGCTCTGAGAAGTAAAGCAAAATTGGAAAAGCATAACAGGATCATGGAACGCGCGGTATGTGTCTTGATAACTGTTTATACTTGAACTCTTTTTTTTTTTTTTTTTTTTTTCCTTTATAAATTACTCTTAAACATATTGCATTTGGTGTTTTATTTCAGGCCAAAGCTCTTGCAGAGAAAGAGAAGCGTGATCTGCTTGTTCTTAGAGAACAAGCCGAGAGAAGTGTAATGATCTATTGAACTATAATCAACTAGTTGTTGATGCAATCTTTATGTCACTTACATTTTGGTATTCAATTGTAATTGCAGCGCTTATCAGAAAATCTTGATGCTGAAATCAAAAGGTGGTCAACTGGAAAAGAAGGGAACTTGCGTGCGCTGCTTTCAACTCTGCAATATGTATGTAAAAGCTTCTGAGTTCTTTTTTATATCTTCAACATCATCAATTTGGTTCCAGTAGCAATGATATACGAGTCGAAAACTTTAAACATAAAAGCGTTCCATAACAAAAAAAATGCTGTAATTTCCCATAGGAATGTGAGCGCAAATTTTAATAACCACCCTTAAGAGAAATTGATGCGGTTAACACTGGACTTTATAACAGATTTGAGTTAATTTTTAGCCCGATTTAAGTATTAACAGTTTTTTCTTGATCTTTATTTTACAGATCCTTGGTGCTGACAGTGGCTGGCAATCAGTGTCACTAACAGATATCATAACAACTACCGCTGTTAAAAAAGCTTACCGAAAGGCGACTCTTTGCGTGCATCCTGATAAGCTCCAACAAAGGGGTGCAAGTATTCAGCAAAAGTACATATGTGAAAAGGTTTTTGATCTTTTGAAGGTACGCAATTCTCGCCTCTTTCTATTCATTCTGATACTCTTTTTATAACTTGATCTAAATTATACTGTCTCTATTGTCAATAGGCTGCTTGGAACAGATTTAACTCGGAAGAAAGATAGCAACAGCCATTGAAGCCAAACAATTTCTCGTCAATTACCTAATTTATCTTGTAAGAATAATTATAAGGTATAGGAAATTTACTTGAAATTGTGGCATTCATTGAAAGTCATTTACCAGATTTGGTAGATATGTATTGTAAGAGTGTAATTGTACATGTACATACATTTATTTCCCATTTAAAACTTTGAATGTATGGTTAGAAGCCCAAGAATTTGCAGGACATGAATATGAAACTAAAGTAGGAACTGGTTGGTACATATATAAATTGCTTATTGCAAGTTCGTTATATCTGGCAGACGTGGCTTCAGTTATGTAAAGTATTATTGCTAGGAATTACCGTCACGGGATTTTATAAGGATCCCAAATACTTTAGATGTAATCGCATCCACATTGTTATACAATACTTTGCTACTACTGTACCAGCATTTGTATCTGCTGGTTGGTGCAATCTAGGTTGCTATTTTGGGTGCTGATTGTGTGTGGATGTTGCTTGTGTGCGCGCTCTTAGGTTTGATATAGGGATTGCAGCATTTGAGCATTGAAGGTTTGCTTGATGTTTGTTTGGTTGGGAAAGTATGTTGTGTTCCAAGTGTGGCAACTCCTCCAAGTATGTATCATGTGAAATTGTGAACAAGTTGTGCTAGTGATCCGTACCCCTTGTCGAGTTGATATAGACTTTTAACAGAGTTTGACATGTCTATCTTTATAAGTTCCCGAGATATAATATGATTATCTAGTCGCATTTCAAGTAGGTTGGTTATACATCCTTAATCACTACATTCGAGCTCAACTAAAGCTTCATTTTGAAACTCAAGCTAGATGAGTTAGTCAAATTCTTATGAAGATTGGACCGAGTAACGTGTACATGGTGTAACAGTTTCTCAATTCAGTAATCAACTAAACATGCAAATACACACACTAAGACTAAATCGTAATTTAAGATGAATACTTTTGTATCTTTACCATTCAAAAATCATAAGGAATATGTAATTTACCGCTGTCTATTAGTGTTGTCACATCAGCGTCACATCACTTTTCTTTCTCCTCCATTGAATAATCATTTTTCCACAGCTATGTTTCGTCGTGACCATTATATAATTCACATACAATACCATCTATAATAAATGGAAAAAGATGCTAACAAGCTTGTTATTACTTCTTGGAACCACAAGCTATACCACAACTATCAGTCGTTGTGTAGACGGCTCGACACCAAATGATCGACTTTACTACTTGTATACCCTTTGCTCTAATACTAGAGTTCGGCTCAATTATAATTGAATCAACTTCTAATTTAAATAGTTCATGAGATAATGGTTCTCGATAAAAAGAAGAAATAAAAAATGATTTAGAGGCATGGGCAGACCGAGAGGGTTCTCGAAGGTGCACAAGAACCCCATAGATTTTTCTTGCGTATGTAAAATTATGTCAAATATATCAATTTTTCAAAAATGAACTTGGTCCATAATTTTTGAGTCACGATTTTTGTATACTTTTCATAAAATGAACCCGATACTTTGGCCCTGGGTAACCGTTAAGAGGGGGCAAAAGTGTCATTTAGCAAAAACCACAAAACATAAATGCAAAACCCAAATCCCATATCTATCCAGAGTTTATCTTCATTTCACTCTCCATCTCACAAACACAGAAACAGAAACAAAAATGTCGATAAACCTATGCAACACCTTCCTTAACAGAAACCCACCACCACCTCAACTCTCCATGAAACAACAACAACAGGAGGTGGTAACAACCATTATTTCCACTTCCACCCCTCCATCTTTCCCTTATTTACACCACTAACCCCTTTTCATTTTTGTTGCAGGTAACAACCAACAAGGTACCAAAATGGACCTGCAGGAAAAAGGACATCCACCCAGAATTCCATTACGATGCAAAAGTGTACTGCAGTGGAGAACATGTGCTGACAACAGGTGGGACCAAGAAAGAATATGTTGTGGATGTGTGGTCTGGTAACCATCCTTTTTATTTAGGTAGTAGGTCTGCTAACCTTATTGATGCTGACCAAGTTGAGAAATTTAGGAAGAAATTTGGTGGGATTGGTGGTTTGGATCAGTTTATGCAGATTCCTACTCTTAAGGGTGAGATTGTTATCCCGCCTAAGCGTAAACCCGCTGGCAAAGGCAAGAAGAAGTAGAAACATACAATTTCTTGGTTTTATTTACGCCTAAGCGTTTTGTTTTATGTAATTTCATGAATTACTGTTTTTATTATATGTTTTGGTTAAATTTGTGAAATGTTGGTTTTATGAATTGTTTTGGTTTTGGAGAGCCGAAAGTGTAATTAGACCATGTGATTATTGTTAAGAGGGTGTTCGGGATTGCGTTTTGGGGTAGATGATCTGATTATGGCGTTAATAGAATGCAGATAATCAGAGTACAATGTTTGGCAAAGATTCTGAAAAAATTGATTATATGTGTTTACTTACAGAATAAATGCAGTAATGAAATAGCGAATTCCGTTATGAAAACGCAATCCCGAACACCCCTCTAGAATGTGGGGCTTTTGTTTAATGTGTCATGGAATTGTTGGTGGTATACTGATATGAATGGATTTTGACCTGACTGAATATTGGGAGTAGAAGGATAAGTATAAGGTTTATGGTTATATATTTTGTAGCTAGGGTGAGACGGTGAGCGAGTCCACTTGAAAGCATGTTTGATCAAATGTAAAAAAAAAAAAAAAAAAAAAAAAAAAAAAAAAAAAAAAAAAAAAAAAAAAAAAAAAAAAAAAAAATGATTCTTTTTATGCAAATAGCCAAATAGGTTTGCTTTAGAACTGAGCTGATGGTGGATGTGGTTATTTATATTACTATACATGTGTTTGTGTTGTGTTCTGCGATTATTGTTCAAGGGTCTTGCTGCAACCTGGGATGATGTAGATGTTTGTGTTTGGGACGAGTCCAAGAGTCCCTGCTAGTGATCGGGTGTAGTGTTATTTGGCTGGACCAACTATGAGTTGATATTGATGTAATTAGGTTAACTCTGTATCTGCAATAGATATGTACTTATATATCCTTGATATTATGCTCTTTCTTTTAAAGGTCGATGTTTATGCCAATGTTGTCTTCTGTGCTTCTATGCTCTTTTCCTTTTGAACAGCAAAAAAGAAAGGAAGTTTGTAATCACCAAGAGAAACCGGATACTGGGTTTCAACCCTTAGATTTTGAATCCTGTAATTTAATTGACATAGGCCCATTTATGAACTAGAAAACATCTATGGATGGCAGGACTGGAAAACTTATTTTTTTATCTTTCTGTAAATAACGGGATAGGAAACTTCAATTAAAAAAAAAGTTAAGAGTTTGGGCCTTGATTCAGTGGCCGTTGGTCGATCAATTGCTTATTACAGTTAAGTTTCTAGCTCCTAATCCCCTTTGGTCAATCAGCAAGTGGTTTATGAATGTTATTCATCTAAACCACAACTTTGCTTGCTATGTATAAACAACACATCTTTACCGGGAAACACTAACTACTTGACAACATTTAGTCTTGGTTACTTGTTATGGTAAAACCGACTACCTGTAACAAACATATCTTATTTTTGTAGCCAGCTGTCACAAGGCTCTTGGTATATGCTCTTGTAGTATACTTGAAATGATAATTCTGCAATTCATTATAAAAGGCTGATCAGTAAACTGGTAAATGATTGTTAAAAGTTTGTAAACTACAGCCAATGCTGGTGGCGAGTGCTGGTCTAGTCAACAGAGATTGTAAAATATTCGGTGACTGTGCTGGTCAGGTTCGTTTCAAACAGGTTTTAAAATGACCCGATACCATGGGCGGAGCTTTCTTGAGACTAGGGAGGGTGTTGGCCCTCCTAGAATTTGGCTAGTATTGCAAATTTTCTTAAATCACATGAGTATTTTTCTATATTCTTAGTACATGGCCCTCTCAAAAATGATATCTTATTATTGAGATGGCCCTCCCAAAGTGTTTGAAACCAAAAGTTGCTCCATAGACCCCAAAATTGGCAGTCTTACAAACACCCCCTCAACCAAGTTGTAATTTCTTTTCAGTATATTGTTTTCTATATATAAGTAAATTGTCTTTTTTTTTTTTNTTTAGTATCTTTGTTTCTCAACCCAAATGTAGAGTTCTGCTAAGCGATTATGCTTCCATATAAGTTTGAACTGTTACTGAGCTATTACCTGTATATAACTGTTTTTCTTTTTTATGCTTCCCATTTTGACTATTGTGTGTCTGCATCATTTAAGGTTCTCAGTACAAAGGCTATAATGATGTGTCAGTATAGTTCATTCGACCACACACCATTGGAAGATAAGAACATGATGTTGCCACGTAAATCACGTCTATGGTGCATAGTGGCATAAAAGTAGAATACAGTCTAAATCATATAAATGTTGATGTATAAAAGTGTACCTTCGATCCCATTTCTGAAATACCCAGATTTGGTAGGATTAAGACATAAATCCTATTTATGTCATTGTTGTAAAGTCTATAATCATTTATCCGGACTACCTCTTGTTATATTACAAAATACGTTGCGCTGTGATAGGCTCAACTAGGATCAATTAAGATCGATAATGGAGTTTTACAAGTTCTTGGATAATCAAAGTAAGAAAAGATTATCGAAAGAGAATTGTATTATCAATGGTGAAATTGGGATAGTTTGTTACAACTGGAAGAGAGATATTTGAGAGGAAATTGTATTGATCAAAAGCTAACAAATACTTAGGAGTAACAAGTTAAAACAGAAATGTTGTGCTTTTGGGAAAGTTTAGTTAAGCCATATGGTTGACAATCACGTGCATCTCAGGTAATGGCTTAACCATTCTCTCAGCTCTATACCAATCTACTCCTATCAAGTCCCCCCTTCTTCAAAACATCTTGACCTCAGGATTGTGAATTTATGTGGTATATGTTTACAATTCCAATCCCACTGTGGCATTCATGCCCATTTTAGTCCACTGAAACCAAGCCATAACAACTGCAGTCTCTCTTCTTGACCATCTTATCCAAAATTTTTTTGCTAGTGTGTTGTACTGCTATAACACCTTCTGGGGTTGCAAGGTAGGCTATGTGTCAATGATTGTCGATGTCTGAGGATCTCCTTTACAAAGTTTGAGCTGAGAAAACATTGAAATGTGGATGTGTGGTCTGGTAACCATCCTTTTTATTTAGGTAGTAGGTCTGCTAACCTTATTGATGCTGACCAAGTTGAGAAATTTAGGAAGAAATTTGGTGGGATTGGTGGTTTGGATCAGTTTATGCAGATTCCTACTCTTAAGGGTGAGATTGTTATCCCGCCTAAGCGTAAACCCGCTGGCAAAGGCAAGAAGAAGTAGAAACATACAATTTCTTGGTTTTATTTACGCCTAAGCGTTTTGTTTTATGTAATTTCATGAATTACTGTTTTTATTATATGTTTTGGTTAAATTTGTGAAATGTTGGTTTTATGAATTGTTTTGGTTTTGGAGAGCCGAAAGTGTAATTAGACCATGTGATTATTGTTAAGAGGGTGTTCGGGATTGCGTTTTGGGGTAGATGATCTGATTATGGCGTTAATAGAATGCAGATAATCAGAGTACAATGTTTGGCAAAGATTCTGAAAAAATTGATTATATGTGTTTACTTACAGAATAAATGCAGTTATGAAATAGCAAATTCCGTTATGAAAATGCAATCCCAAACACCCCTCTAGAATGTGGGGCTTTTGTTTAATGTGTCATGGAATTGTTGGTGGTATACTGATATGAATGGATTTTGACCTGACTGAATATTGGGAGTAGAAGGATAAGTATAAGGTTTATGGTTATATATTTTGTAGCTAGGGTGAGACGGTGAGCGAGTCCACTTGAAAGCATGTTTGATCAAATGTTAAAAAAAAAA
>LBNU01039228.1:7976-23812 GCA_014162995.1 Artemisia annua
ACTTTACTTTATCAAGTATATTCTTATTAATATTTTGGGAAATGGGAAATACCGAGACTATTAGGATTTGTCATCTTTATTTGTTCGTGTCTTTTATTCTTTTTTTTTCTTTTCTTTTGACGAGTATTCTTTGAGTCTTTGTTTATTTCCTTGTATGTTTTGAGGTTCGCCGACTTGTTCTTTTCTATCTTTCTTCCACACGAGATTACTTTTGGAAAATACTTTCTTTTAAACGTCATCATCTTTTATAAAACTTCATTCAAGCATTAACTATTAAAGTATTCGAGTACTATTGCTGAGTTATGATATTTATATGATTAGGTTGTGCTGAGGATTGTCTGCTGTGAGGCATATTTGATTGGTTGATATATCTCGTTTCCTGCTATTGTTAAGGTGTGATTCATAGCCCCACTTTTTATCTTTTAAATGTTTATAACTCATGGGGTGAGATACATGCTTTAAATGTATTCTGAGCACAAGTATTTTTGGTATGCTTTCCTGATTGGTATGCTTTCCTGACGATGTGCTAAGTAGCTCTGCCTTGCCTATGCAAGACCCTCAGATCATGAACCATTAATCACTTGCGAGTGAACGCGAATATAGGGATATAGGCCTATAGGAATTGACCCTCCCACTCCTTTTGCTGGATAGTCAAAT
This sequence comes from Artemisia annua, assembly GCA_014162995.1. Classification (NCBI taxonomy): domain Eukaryota; kingdom Viridiplantae; phylum Streptophyta; class Magnoliopsida; order Asterales; family Asteraceae; genus Artemisia; species Artemisia annua. The sequence goes on from LBNU01039228.1 coordinate 8,634, forward strand.
TGTGGTGTACTATATTCGATTTGTCGAGTAAATGGCAAGTGCTCGACCTTGAGGGCACTGTTATACTATGAAATTCCGCGGTTATATTGATATTATGATTGTGGTTAACGTTTTCGTGTCATGAGCTTAGCATCATCAACAATGTTATATGCACAGGGATGCCTCTATACATTGGTTGTTATCTTGATTACCCGATATTAGCATATGTTGCTCATATCTTATGATTAAACCTTGTGCTCAACTTTATATTTTAAACCTATGGATTACACTCAACCTTTGTGTTGACTTTTTAAGCATGTATTTTCAGGTAATAATGTTTAGCTTGGCATGATGATAATATGGGCGTGGAGGAGTGGCTAAGGCTGGAGGGGCGTTTCTGTCACGGCAGCTTAACTACTTTACTACCCTATTTTGCATGTCATTCGTAAAACCTTTTGTGTCTTTTACTATTTCCGCTGCTAAACTTTGTCTATTTTCCGCTGCAAACTCTATTTACTTTTTCCGCTGCAACTTGACTTTAGAGTACTTGTACTCTAAAACGGTTTGTAATTCGAATGATATGTTTTGGTCACATTTCAAACGTCCCGAGTTGTGGTCGTTTACTATAAATGTGCCTGGTTTCTATTTTCGTAATACCCCCAGCACGATAGCTGCCATATTTGAGTTGGGGGTGTTACAACATGCTAGACTTATCTTTAAATGGCCCGTTGTCAATATCACATGCCATTTCTCTAACTTCTTAAGTTTATTAAGTACGGAAGGTGATCCTATGGTCAATTTGCACACGAGGCAATATGGTTAGTTGTCATCCCTCCCATTTCCTCGCAATCCATCAGGCTAGTGTCCTATGGTCAATTCTTCTCGCCTACTAACTCAATTGGGGTCTTAATTCAATTAAAGCTAGCGTAATGGATACAACCGCATCTCAAAACTACCGAAACTAAACGTTCTCAAGAAAAACTATGCATGCACACACGTAAAAGCATATAAGAAAAGTACGGAAACATGGTTAAAACAATATAGGCATCATAACTAGGCTAGCACCAGAGGTGCTTAGCCAATCATATTAGAATTAACACTCGAAATAATGTTTACAAGATCCATATATTCGAAATGTAATTGAAATAATGAAATGCTAAAACTTATGGTGATTGAAGTGTGATTTGTCCCTTGGAAAGCCTTCGTATACTGTTGTAGAAGGGCCTCCTAAAAGCTCTTAACGATCTCTGATTTTGTGTGTGAGAAAGTTGATCTTGAAATGCAGAAATTAGGGCTGTATTTATAGGCCCGACGGGAGTTACGGCGTAATCACGAAATGTGTTACGCCGTAACTGGTAAATCTTATCCAGATCCAGAGTTTACGGCGTAATTGATGAGTTGTTAAGCCGTAATAGTCATTTAGAGATTCTTCTACGTCATAATCTCCAAATGGTTACGACGTAGAGTATTTATCGGATCTGAGATAACTCTAGTAGTCTTCATTACGTCGTATTCCCAAAGGTGTGTTACGCCGTATGTTAATTCTTGATCTTGGACTACTCTCGTACTCGTTGCTACGACGTATTCCGTAGTTGTTGTTACAGCGTAGTCTTCATATCTGAGGATTCTTCAAGACTTGAGATGGTTACGGCGTAAACTATGAAATGTGTTACGCCGTAACTGTTGATTCGTGTTGACTTTGGTTTTCATAGTAGAAATCCTTGCTACGGCGTAGTTGAGAGATTGAGTTACGCCGTAGCTTTTTCTAGCATACTTGGATTTGTCTATCTTTTGCATGTACTTTCCAATTTCCTCGTCTCTTTAGCTCCTATGCTCACTCGTAACCTGAATACAAAATATGAAGAGATAATAGCATATATTCACATTATTAACAATATAAATGAGCATAATAGAGCGAAATTGACACTTAAATATCAGGGTAATTTGATGTTATCACGTACTAACCTGAACACCTCTCAAAATATTATCATCAAACACTTGATATTCATACCCCACATTCCCAAAAGCACTCAAACCAACAAGCAACGAGTTATAAACATCATGACAAACATCACAACCAACGTCACAAACCACCCAAAATGCATTCAAAACCCTCCATCCCACTATATGATATGCGATAACATGACGGTAAACATCACCACTAAGATTAAAGATGTTAACCTTAACTTCCTTCATAAGTTTATCAAGTACACTTTATTGGCGGGAAAGTGTGAGTGATTTAAGTTGGAATGTTATGAGATTGAAGTGTGAGTGAAAGTAGGTTGTTGTAATGCCCGGTTAAAGAAACCGAGGGGGGGTTCTGTTTGGAAGGGGTGTTTCTTATAATAAGTTTATCAAAAGGAAGGAGGTGTTTGTTTCATTTTATTGAAATAAAAGTATGCTTACATGGAAAATACATGCTTCATGTAGCCATCAGCAGGTTGGCCGGTCATCGAGTACACGGAACAGACGGAATTTAAAAGTAATGGATTATAAAAGCAAAAAGAAAAGGTAGGCTACCGAACTGCTTGGAGTGACAAGCTAGATACATTTTCAAGTAATTAGCCTTTAGATATTTAATGTTTATGTTATGCATTTAGTGAAACAGATTACAAGAATATAGTAACTATAATATATCATTATTTTGGTAACAATAATTTTCGACCTTTTAGCCGTGTAATTCACAAGGTTTGAACCCACCGTCACACAGACTCAAACCAGATAAAACCCTCCTTTTTTAGGAGGTTGGCGTGACCATTTCAAAATAAATGTGTACTCTTTTACTCTGTTACATTAATGTGTATATTTAGTACATGGTATTGTCAAAAAATAGCAACTACAAGAGAGTCATTGCATTTTTCTTTTACTTTGTTACATTAAATGCAAATTAAAGTACAAAATATATGGTTACAATATGACTATATCTAAGGTAATTTTTTATTTTTTTTGGAAAGGAATACTTCATTAAACAGACGCGGAATATCTCCAAGCTAGAGATATCCGCAACCACAAAATTACATCATATCAATCAAGAAATTACACCATCCTTTCCAATCTATCTTACAACCTTACATCAACTCCTATACCAAAGATACCCCAACCCCTTAATGTCGGCCACTATATGAGCAACGGTCGTCTCAATGTTAGCAAAGGCTTTGTCATTTCGAGCTTTCCAAATACACCAAACCGTCAAAATAAGCACACCATACACAATACCTTTCTTCGTCTTCGAGCTCCTCATATGATCAATATACACTTGAACATCCCAGATCAAAAAAAATAAAAGAAGAGATAACCTACACCAAGAAGCCACACCGGCCCAAACGCCATTCGCAATTCTACAAGCCGTGAAGATATGATCCGTACTCTCATCCTCTTCACCACATAAATAACAACCCCCCTCTCCCACCACAATATTCCTCCTTCTAAGGGCACTCATAGTCGGAATCCGATCCGTATTAGCCCTCCACATAAAAATATTACACTTATTCGGGATCCACTTGCACCACACGAACACTTTGCTTTCATCTCTGTTGACATCTTCAATCAACCATCTCCTTGTATCTTTGACAGCATATAAATTATTATTCCCTTTGTTCCAAACCCACTGATCATTTTTTCATTCAAACGAACATCTGCAATAAGCCGATGACAAGCAATAACCTGTTCCACCTCAACATTCGACCTCGGATATTTATTCCAGCACCAAGCGATCGTTGTTGACCCATTGTGTACTCCAATCCTTTCCGCAACCGTGCACCACTTATTACTTTCAATACGGAATAACGCCGGGAATAAAACCTTCAGCGGCTCATTTGAAATCCACGGGTCAATCCAAAATTTAACATGCTTACCATTGCCCACAGCCCCCCGAATCAAGTTCACAAAAGAAGCACCATGAAATTTCAACCGATAGCCAACTCTAACGATCTTATTCCACGTACCGGTCCCCTTCTTGTTAGACGGATATTCATCCCATCGACGGCCTGAGAGATGAATCGCATCGATCACTTTTCTCCAAAGAGCATCGCGTTCGGTACGATACCTCCATAGCCACTTCAAAATTAGCGCATTATTGCTAGTTTCTAATTTATTTAAACCCAACCCACCATCGCTTTTTGCCTTCGTAACCTTTTCCCAAGAAACCCAATGAAGTTTATGTTAATACAAATATCGCCTAAAAACGTTATTTATATTTTAACGATCTTTGCTAAGTTTTGTTAATGACAAAGCACAAACTTTAGATTGTAATAAAAACATCACTTTAGTTTCTAAGTCTTATAAAACTAGACTTTGCATTTCTATTTAAACATAAACATGGTTTTATATCTTTAAATGGAAACATTATGTCATGCATTCATGAATAGGTTATGTGTGTAACTTGCCATGTAAACCTTGCATGTTTTGGAAGTATTCCAAATGTGATTCAATGCATGAAGCCTAGCAATAAGTTGATGTGACTAATGTCTTTAAGTAGAATTGTCACATCAAGCATTCANTTGCATGTTTTACATATTGTGTTTAGTTTACATATTGTCTTTGAGTTGATCAAAGTGTTTCAATTCACATCTTAAAGTAAAACGTCAAGTATATCTTTGATTAAAACGGATAGTTTTCAAAAGATAATTAACGTAAAAAGCGGTAAACTATTCAGCCCCCTTCTAGTTTTCCACAGTTTATTAACTTCATCGTTCCCACCCCACAAAAACCGTCTGATAATTGACTCCAACTTATTCACCACGATCACTGGAGCTTTATACAATGAAAAGTAATATGATGGGAGACTTTCCAGCACTGATTTGATAAGCACCACCCTTCCTCCTATAGATAAAACGTTCGCCTTCCACTTCGACAATCTTTTCATAAAGACGTTCACCACAGGATCCCAATTGATGATACGATTCATATTCGCTCCTACTTGAATCCCCAAATACTTAAAGGGAGTGACGCCCGGTTTACAACCCAGAGAAGCCGCCTCACTATTAACTTCTTCCAAACTCTTTCCAACTCCATATATAACCGATTTCTGAATATTTATCCGGAGACCCGAGCAAAGATGAAAAATCCTCAAAATCCTCCTTATCGCCTGAAAATTAAATTTAGACCATTCCCCCATAACCATAGCATCATCCGCGTATCTAAGGTAAATGGTTTTAAAATGTATATAATTTGACACGTTTTGTTTTGTTGGATATCTTTCTTTTCTTTTCAATAAATGACTTAGAGAGTTAGAGGGTATTTTGGATTGCTTATATTTTCATTTTTGTTTAAATAATTGCTTTTGTAGCTAATGTTTGGATTTGTTTCTTTTCTAGAAAATACATAAACATTTGCAAAACTAATTATCTTAATAGACATTTTTAGTTAAAATAATAATAAAACTTTTTAGATTAAATATGAGAGTAAAAAACATATTTTTCAATAATATTTTTTATAAACAATACAAAATAACTGCTTGTGAAAGTTAATTTTTTTCTATTATTATTATTTTTTGTTTTTTCCCTTTCTTCTTCTTCTTAGAAAACTTGATAAGCAAAAATTGTTTAGATGTGAAAATTGTTTTTCTACATAAGAAAAAAGCAGAAAAGCAATAAAAATAAGCATACCAAACACCCTCTTAATTCCTCATTTCTTCCTTTTAGGTGTAATAGGTACACAACATAAAAGTTTTAAAGTTTGGTATATTTGATATAAAAGAAGATACAGAATGATTTAATTTACTAAAATAAATTGATTTGATAATAATTGTTTTTTCTACTCCAAATCTAAGAGCATCCACTATAAGAGGTCCATAAATAGGTTTAAGAAACTTGAAAAGGTTTATATCTTGTTTCAACCATAGTGAGAAATCTAGGTGGCATGAAAAGGTCCTAATTCTTAGACCTCTTCATAAACTCAACACAATTAATGCATGTGTAATGTGAAGCATTTATAAAGTTTTAACACATTTTTATCATAGTGAGAATAGGTTTATAAACTCAAAAGGTTTATAATTTAATGATATGGGATGACGTGGAACATTTATAAAGCTTTATAAATTTTAACCATAGTGGATGCCCTAACTTGACATTAGTCAAATCACATTAGCACATGTGTAAGTGACATAGGGTCTAAGTATTTAGATCAGTTTGGTTTAATTTTGACATGAAAATCCATATAAAAATTTGATTCATTTTTATATCGATTCGATTCAGTTCTATTCGGTTTTGGATCATGCGGATAATACCCAAATTATGAACATCCATATAGTTTGATGTTATAGTGTTATGCAAAACTAGTTTTAGAACTTGGCCACCCACAGGATTCGGGCATACAATATAACGAGCAATATTTCAATAATTTTGTTTTAAAGTTAAATATTGTCACAATTAATAAATTCGTGGTTTGTAATGTCTTGCTGGTTTCCACATAAAATTTTCATTATGTATTAATACCAATTAATGTTTTGTATAGATTTTTGTTGCACGAATGATTTGACTTTGTGTAACTTGCATGGTATTTAGCTTGATCTTATTTAAATTTAACTATTGATATCATTTTATAGACATTATGCGTGTTTAATAGTACATAATAACCTTTGAAAAAAGATATGTCATTATTATATGTACAATCTCGTTTATTTATTTTCATCTCATGGTAACCTGTGAAGTCTTGCCTTCATTTTTATATTTATATTTCTGCTAATAATAATTTTACTAGTGTTTTATTTTTAAACTCATGTATGTACGAGTTAAACTTATAAAGAGGAAAAACAGGAAAACTAATAATATAGTTAAATTAATTTATTAAAATTTAACAACTAAAGTTTTATAAATTACCCTTTCCTTTTTTTTAAATAAAAATCAACACACATGTTTTTGTACATATCTATTTTGTTCGATGAAATTCAGATGAGTGTGAACAAACTGAAGCCAATTTTGACTTTTATTGACTAATATAAATGCTCAATTTTGTCATGTATGCATAATGATACACCCTTATTAATACAATTAAGTTTTCAACATTCTTTTTCCATTTTTCAAAACCTCATATTATATTAAAAAGAAAAAAAGAAAAAAAAATTGTACTATAAGAAATAACACTGGTCTTTTGGTACTTTGGTCCAAATTACAAGCGCAATTTAGTTGGCCCAACCTTTAACTCACGTCCCACTTTTACAGATCAGGTGTAATGGAGCTTGAAAGAAGACTTGCTAGTTGCAATAATCGTTTAAAATTCTCTATGAAATAAGCAAATCTGTTGTGAACAAGAATTGAGGGAATAAATATTCTTCTTATTGATCAATAAGGTAAAAGATACAATCGGGTATATATAAGATAAACAGTAGCGTAAAAACCCTAATAGCTAACTGGGCCATAGGTCTCTTATGAGCTATATGGACATCCACTAATAATTATCCATAACACTCCCTCTTAGATGTCCATATTGTTATTACGCTTAGGAAATGCTGCCTCATAAAAACCTTGTCAGGAAAACCCAGTGGGACAAAACCATGACTAAGGACAAAAAGAGTGCAGCGCGTATTATCTCCCTCTGATAACTACATCACTTGATATAGGTCCACGAAATAATCACTTGAACGATAAGTGTCTTGTCGCCTTTGATGTAACATTTCTTGAATATTGCAAAGCATGCTATATTATCTACATGCAATAGTTGGTATCTCCTTTCCAGAATTGATGTATGGTTTGAGAAAGTAGCCGCGATTGTAAGCTCTATCGAACGCTAGGAAATAGTGCCTCCATTTGTGACATATCCAACTTGAGACCGATCATGGTAACTTAAACATATATCCTGCATCTGGAAAACTAACTAAACTTGTTTTGATGGGTTAGTAAAATATAAACCCATATCTCTTGCAAAAACTAACTAAACTTGTTCAATTTAATCTATTAGTATTCTCGAGAATCATAACACATGATTTATGCATTCTATATTCCTTAAGGAATCTCAACATAAAATAAGCTCTATTCATTAACATTTAGACGCATATCAATTACTATTGTATTGCCAGACTTGAATACATTATTAGATCCACCACATGAGAACATGTTTCCTTATGATTATTTCCATGCCTTTACAAAAATATTGTGTGCCATTAGTCATGCCTTAAATAGAAAAGTTTCAATACTTTAACTTCGCTTCCTCATACAGACCATGCATATCCAATAATTTACACATTCATATGTATGGACTTCAAGTCCCAATAACCATGTCTCGTCACAAGAGACTTCATTCTTTCATTATTCTTTGCGTCTTTACATCCTTTGGCCATTCATTTATAAAACGACACTTTTTTTTTGCAGATATCCAAGATCCTCACCTTGTATTTATCAAGCGCATTATTATATAAAATATTATCGACGTCGTTTTAGTTCTTTTCGATTCCATACTTTACTAGACATTATATTCTATCATTTGTTGAGATCTCAAAGTTTTTCACGTACCCGGGGGTTTCAATAACCTTCACGTCTATTTTCTCTCTAAGAGACTATTATGGGGTCTTTATTACCTCGATTCGACCATCGTAATTTTCTTGCTCCATTTTGTTTATTCATTCAAGGACTTTTACTTGGAATCGATTAGTCTATCATGCTGCAGCCATGCCATAGACTCACTACCAATCATTGGTTGTCATGTTGGGACATACATTATAATTGGAGCACTAGCAGCGTATATATGATCTAGTCACTTCTTTAGGTCACTAAACATGTCTGGCAATTACTAGATCTGGAATATAAATTGTCTCTTAAACTTCAAGTTCATATTCATTATCGTGAGGATCAACATTTATATCATAATTCATTCCATATGTCTCGCTGCTCATTCTCTCCCCCTGAATGAATTATCCATTTCAATATCCCATTGTTGTGCATTGTGGTGGATTACTAAAAAAAAATGTCGCACAATTACAAAATCTCAATTAGGAAATATGGTTTGTGACCAAAAACCATTCTAATGGGGATGATTAATTAAAAATTGTTAGCAAGATGCGAATACATATTTATAACATGCCCCATAAACTAATATTTTTGTTCTCATAATTATTGGCTTTGCAATCAACTGAAGACGTTTGTAACGTTTCAACAAAAGCAATTCGCGTATGAACATGGGCTACTTTTATGTTCAACACTTATTCTAATAATCGCCCAATACTTGGAAGTATTCACCACCATTCTCAATAATATAATTTGAAAAACCGTGCTCGCATTTTATAAGCCGAGCCACTAAGCACGCCAACTTTAAGTTGCGTATTTGATAATCATTTTGACGATGCATTGATTTTATAAATCAACATGATCCATATTGCACATGTATAGGCCTACATACATGCCCTTTATATTTTCCAAAACTTTATATGGCAATCCTTTCTTTAATATGGTGGTGATTTATGAAAAAGTAACTTCCGACGAGAATAATCAAATCTATCTTTGAAGAAACTTATGGTCCTTCTATACATTCGCATCATCATTGACCCGGGATGGTCTAACCGGTTATGCCAATAATAATCTTGGCTCATAAACTCTAGTTTATGACCACATGTGCTTCAAGTACACTTGAGTTATATCTAAAAGTAGAATAATATAGAGAAACTAATAAATCATCGCATTTATACTTTTGTTTCTCCAATCTAATTTATATAAGCAATTGTATAGCTTTCACATAGTTCGATATATTGTTCACATTAGCGTATAGCATTATTATAGAATAAAACATGTTTTATACAAAGTGAACTATTTGTGAAACACATATATACCATTATTAATCATTAATCAAGTATCATAGACAAATAATATCACATGATAAACAATGCACACACATATGATCACAAACTCAATTGCACAATTAGAATCAAATAAGGCATCTCATTCTTATATTTGATATAACTATATACATAACGTCTATAATTACAATATTTATTCCGATCAAAGTATTTTCATAATTAGTGAAACATTTTCAGTTTGACGAGTTTCATAATATTTCACTAAAAGCTCATTTTTATATCTGGTCATGCGCAAATAATAGTCCAAAATGTATCAAGGCACGTACATTTTTCATATAACCATTTCTTATACTTTATCATAACCTTAACACAACACAAATCAATTTAGAAATAATTACATGGCTGATGTCATTCACCAAGTAAGTACGTAGTATAATAATAAGTGAAACTGATATTATTATGACCGAGCTTTAGGGAGTCACAAAATATATAACCAACATCAAAATAATCAACCTTAACATTTATAGATCCCCGTAATAATACAAAATAGTCTATGCAAATCACTCATGCTTGAGGGATATGAATATCAAAGTTATAACGGGGCCATGTTACAAGTGCATATATCATCAAAGTATACTATACTAGCATTTTAAAATGAGGTATATGTCGCTTAACATTGACAAAATCAAATTAAAATTAAATGTCAAATTTTAGCGAGCTAATGATCAAATCGTATACATATAATCTTTAATCTATATATGTTGATAGGACAACTTAATTATAATTCAATAAAATGCATCATGACATATAAAGAATCAATCATGGTTCGTTCTAGTGACATCTAAGCCTTGAAGTTACGTTACAAAAGATCTCATAGTGTTTAAGCATAGAGGCAATAAGCAATTGATGTTATCCAAACAAGTAATAGATATCAAAAATCATAGCCAAAACATGATAAAACATGCATCATACTAGTTATTCTTTTAGCTGTGCATAAGCACAACCCGCATATCCTAAAGTTTGTGTTACAATATTTGTAGTTGTACATGTGTCTTTGGTTATATAAATTGAACACCATTGTAGTATTGTACCATAGGTTATGTAAGCATGCGTGATCCTTTTCTTCACAAGTAACAGAGAATTGATAAGAGAGAAGTACTTAATTGTCATATTCACGAAGCTTAAAAAAAATTATTCACAAACATTGTTTTAAACATATGAATATATATTAAATCATGCATATATTCTCTTTATAAAAATAGTGATAAAATACATAGAAACAAATCAAGGAATTATATCCTTGCACTAGAGATAATGTACAATCAACTTTGCAAGCTACATCAAAACTGAAGTGACAATATATTAATTAGTCTATTATGTGTTGATCTAACACTTATGTTTACGCTGCTAAGTTAAATAATAAAAGCTTGCACATTAATAGCATCTATTTATTTTTTCAAACATATGAATAGATATTAAACTATTTAGTGCCGAACTAAGTGCCGAATCATATATTAATGCTTAATATACGTAATTAATAATATACGTATAATATAACCACATGTATTCATTAAGTTTTGCTATTTAATTAAACATAGCATGAACTACCGAAAAGTATAATATAACTTGAATTATTAATTAGTTAATTAAACATAGTACGAACTACCGAAAAGTATAATATAACTTGAATTATTAATTACGTTAGCATGAATGTGTCCATATGATATAATAATGAACATTATTAAGAAAAGGGACGAGACTTACCACCGGTAATGGAGAGAAAGAAAAGGAATTTAGAGCGTGCTGATAACGTGTTGTGAACAAGAATTGATGGAATGAATATTCTTATTGATCAATAAAGTAAAAGATACAATGGGGTATATATAAGATAAACACTATGGTAAATACCCTAATAGCTAACTGGGTCATGAGCAATATGGACATCCACTAATAATTATCCATAACAAAATCAATATATTAATAGTTACGTAAATCTTATCTGAGATAATGAGATGAGATTTAATGTCTTGCAGAATTTTAAAGTAGCAAGAAAGTTAGCTTTCATTTCACATTTTCATGCATTAAAATTCAATACGGATTTAAACATCCCTTACACAACATAAGAGAATTAACAAGGGTATAATATCTATATTTAGCAAGAAAGTGTCTTGCAGAATCATATCTAAATTGTTCACAAAACGATTTAAACATCCTACACAACATAAGGGAATTAACAAATTGATTCAATAAATCCACTTTAGATTTGACCCAGCAATCAGCAGGCACAACTTCGTTCTTGCTCAATTTCTGAAATCGTTGTCGGGATTCTCTCAAAATACCTATGAAAAATTAAAGCATGTTATCACTATGGACAAAGTAATGAAAACAATTCAAAGGCAAACACATAAATTGCGAAGATATACTAACATTTCATTTACATCTTGATGTTCATGTTCACTTGCAAGCGCCGTTTTTGCAACACAAAGAAATGCTTCTTCTACGTTGTAATTTTCTTTGGCAGAAGTCTCGAAGTAAGGTATATTTCCCTTCATGGCACACCACTCTCTTGCGGTCTTCTCAGAAACCTTTATTCATTAGCATCAAAGCAGCTATTATTACACATATATTTCTTCAACATTAACTATGCATCATCTCAATATTTGTAAACCAATATATTCTATATACTTACAGCTCGACTACTCCCACCATCTGTGTCCACCTTGTTCCCCAACAACACGAATGGGAAACTCTCCGGCTCACTTGGATCAGCCTTTAGTTATTGAAAACGAGACATAAAAATTTTGCTTTATAATTTCTCATGTCATTACGAATTACAGTATATTAAATGAAAGAGAAAAAAAAAAAAAAGGGGGGGGGGGATCAAAATTTACCTGTTTTAGAAACTCTTCATGCCATGTTTGTAGGGTTTCAAATGTTTTTTGAATATTGACATCATATACAAGAACACAACAATCTGCTCCTCTATAGAAAGAAACTCCTAAGCTATGAAACCTCTCTTGCCCAGCTGTGTCCCAAATCTGCTCTTAACAAATTAATTACTCATCACTTTCTATTAAATAAATTGTTGTCACTATGCATTAAAATTTTTGAGACCAAGATAAAGTTTAGCGATTAGACTGTGATTATTAGATGATCAATTGTAAAAGGTAATAGAGTACACACAACTTTGTTGTCCAGCATGCAATCTACTGTAGTGTTCTTCTAATTGAGTTGAATTAAATTAGCTAACGCATTTAATTAGATAAGCAAACTCATATACATGTAAAACAGAAAAAAATTGACCGCTATCGGCTGATTACTTACTTGCAATGTGACACGCTTGTCATCTATATGCAACTCCTTTGTCACAAAATCTGCGCCTATAGTTGCCTTGTATTGTTTGTTGAATCTGTTATAAACGTATCTACAGTTTTGAGTTAACTTAAACAGTTAAACTTGATACTATTTGAAGTTATTATTATAATGTTTTAGATTTGAGGCATAATTGTGTTTACATCATTTGTAGTCAATAAAGCTCTCTAGCAGTAAACAACGACATGATAACATGAAAATAGAGTTCTATTACTAACAAATGGAGGATACTGATTCATCAAAGATGTCTTCCCAACCCTGGAAAAACAATAAGAAAACGATATAACGTACTGTTAGTGAAATAGATAATCTAGTGGTCGAAGGACTCATGACTTCGCAGCTTGACAAACTTAAAATAAGCTGAACATAAGGTATGTGAGTTAAATAGAGCACATCATGTAATATGAACTTATGAAATCGTTCTAATTGCCATGTCAAGTTAGTTGTAGCATGTCGCAAACCAATCTTAACCTATGTATCTTCGTATAATGATCCACTCAACCCCAATAGAAGATGGTACAAAAATTCAACTAATATATAGTAACACTGATTATGATTTTTATTTTGAAACAGAATATGCTCGGACATCCAATATACATACAACAAGATACCGTCAAGCCAAAGGCCTTATGATACCTTAGTTGTTGTAAGAGTCGAAGAAATAACTTAGCTTAACTTCTAGTGGAAGAATATTTAGATACATACCCGCTATCGCCAAGAACAATGACCTTGAGCAACATCCGATCTGACATCAACATGTCTAACAAATCCACTCGACGAGTTCTTCGTCAAAGTCTTAGAGATACATAAAACTGAGAGACAAGGAACAGAGCAACCACTAACCACCTTTCACGTTTGTTATGTTTTCTTCCCAATCAATTGCTTCCTTTTTATATAGCCATTAAATGAACATTTGACTTTTTAAAGTAAATAAGGTTACCTCATAACTTTAGAAACTGGAAGTTTAACTAATGGTCGTGCAAGCCTTGAACTTCATTGTCTTGTGATTGCAATCAATACAGGTCGATGACAGTTAACATCTTTTAGTAGTGATACCTTTCATAAATTAATATATATTGGTACACCTATCAAAAGTCATTTANAGAAAACGATATAACGTACTGTTAGTGAAATAGATAATCTAGTGGTCGAAGGACTCATGACTTCGCAGCTTGACAAACTTAAAATAAGCTGAACATAAGGTATGTGAGTTAAATAGAGCACATATCTTGATAAATTTTATATGAACTTATGAAATCGTTCTAATTGCCATGTCAAGTTGTAGCATGCTGCAAACCAATCTTACTTTACCTATGTATCTTCTTATAATGATCCACTCAAACCCAACAGAAGATGGTACAAAATTCAACTAATATACAACACTGATTATGATTTTTATTTTGAAACGGGATATGCTCGGACATACAATATATATACAACAAGAAACCGTCAAGCTAAAGGTCTTATGATTCCTTAGTTGTTGTAAGAGTCGAAGAAATAACTTAGCTTAACTTCTGGTGGAAGAATATTTAGATACATACCCACTATCGCCAAGAACAATGACCTTGAGCAACATCCGATCCGACATCAACATGTCTAACAAATCCACTCGACGAGTTCTTCGTCAAAGTCTTAGAGATACATAAAACTGAGGGACAAGGAACAGAGCAACCACCTTTCACGTTTGTTATGTTTTCCTCCCAATCAATTGCTTCCTTTTTATATAGCCATTAAATGAACATTTGACTTTTTAAAGTAAATAAGGTTACCTCATAACTTTAGAAACTGGAAGTTTAACTAATGGTCGTGCAAGCCTTGAACTTCATTGTCTTGTGATTGCAATCAATACAGGTCGATGACAGTTAACATCTTTTAGTAGTGATACCTTTCATAAATTAATATATATTGGTACACCTATCAAAAGTCAATTATTTAATAAATCTATTCAGGTTTTGAGAAATTTGTATGTGTATATATATTAATTTTTAATGACTGATAACATTATGTTTATTTTAAAATTATGCTATTTAAATGGATGATGTTTTCCATAGGTTATGTGAGAAGGGAGAGTCTTTAACTCAAATGTAATGTATGATATCACTTT
>LBNU01039228.1:23853-36620 GCA_014162995.1 Artemisia annua
ATCACAAATGTGTATCTAGTGAGGTATTGACTTAAAAAAATAAATAAAATAAAAAATAAAAAAAAATAAAATCATTATTCTCATAGTTAGTCCTGGAAATTCAAGTGTATGTGATGTTACATACTTAGTCCTCAAAATTCTCAAAGTAATATCATGAAAAAAAACTTAAAAAATGACACAACGTTTTAGTGTTAACCTAATCTTCCAATGTTGGAACCAAATGGCCTTTGTCCCTAATTATATGAAGCCCAAAATCCACATTTTCTAAATCATACCTAGCAAAAGCATCTTTAAATTCATGAGCTACTTCTAACACATTGTAAGTGGAGTTCCACCTAGTTGAAACGCCAAGTACCAAACTCTTAGTGCTATCACATCTAGCACTTCGAACACATTTATTAAACTTTTCAATCCTAGTTCCCGACTTTTTAATCCAATTGACGGCACACCTAATACTTTCAATCGACTTACCAACATGTTTTATACCATCTTGCACTAAAAGGTTAACAATATGAGTTGCACACATGAAGCCATTCTCCGGATAACAGACAATCAATTTTTTTTATTTCTTTTTTTCAATATCTTCTCCCATAAAACCAAATGGCATTATCATTTGAGCTTGCATTATCAACTGAAATAGACAAAATATTATTGAAACCCCATTCATTCAAACAATTCTCCTCTTTTTCCTATATTATCAAATTCCAGTTATTATCTATAAAGTGACCCGTAAGAGCCATGTAACTCTTATTTTAATGAGAAAATTCCCGAAGTAGACCAGTTGCCCTATGACTGATCACTTTTATAATGGGTGAGCCGAAACTAGACAGCGGACAACTGCCACGTTGGGCAACTCAAACCAGTAAGTGACAAGTGTGACTTTACTGATTACGAGGTGATGAGTCATGGGGTAATTTGTGTACTTATTGGGCAATTGGTGTGAGTTGCCTAATTTTAGTACAAAAATGTCGGACATATGGCGACACATAGTTGGGTAGTGCAAGTTGCTAAGACAACCGATCTATTTTTTTCTCACCAAAAAAATGATCTAGAAAGTGATCAGTCATAAGGCAATTTGTCTACTTAAGAATTTTTTTTTTTTTTTTTTAATGGGTGTCTAAGTGTGGCTAGTCAAACAAACCCTACCAGTATTTTTCCTAAGTGCTTTACGAAGTTTATTTTTTCCTTTAAATACAACCTTAAACACTCTTGCCTTATTGTACCTCGACATGAAACATCAAATAGAGTTGCTTAATTTTTTTGATTATACCTAAAACCTGAATTCTCAACAAAGCTAAACAGGAGCTCATTGACAACTATCATGTATGCTTAAGCTTTTTGTTTTTGTTTTTTTTAATCAAACTTCCGTGGAATAATCTTTTTTACATCACCACCCTCAAAATTATACTCCCTCCGTCTCAAAATTATAGTCCATATTTTCTTTGTTGGATGTCTCAAAATAATTGTCCGCTTTTCATTTTAAGCAATGAAAAGAGAATTTAGTGGATGAATATTCTATTTGAGTGATTGATTTCACTTTTATTAAACCGTGTGATTTTTGTTTCCTGACAATAATTTTGAGACGGAAGGAGTATTAGTTTGAGACGTACTATGTTTTTCTAAGTATAGATTACATGTCAATAAATGATTTTTAAGATTTGTATTACCAAGCTTTGTAGAGTGGCATAAGTAAACTTTACCACAATGTTTATACTTAGCTTTCTTGTCAACAAGTGTCACCCCTTTTTTAAGCTTTAGTTCTTCAAAATCGATAAGTGATGTTTTTTTTGCGACCCTTTGGTTGTTCTACCTCCTTTTTGTCACTACTCTCAACCTCAGCAGGTGTTTGATTCCAACTTCATCTAACAACAATAAAATAACATAAACATAAACAACTACTCAACTAATAAGTTATGTATTTGTCAAAACTTCAACTAAAAATCAAACAATAAACTCTATAATTCAAAAATTAACTTTCTTTGAATGATGATGATCTTGTGAGGCAAAGATATGGACAACTGAATGATGATAATGGCTCGATTGAATTTTGAAGGTTTAGAATGAGAATAGATTGTCTGAAGGGCTTGTTGTTAGGGTTTGTAACATTTGAAATGTGTAATGGAATGGGTAAACCATACATCCCATTCAATTTGCAATGTCTAGTAACCGGTATTGGGCTCTCAACCCGACCTTACATACACCCGTATACGTGTACCTATTCTTGTTCAACTTACTGTGGTTTGTGAATCTCTTCGGGCATTCACTTGGTTGTTTCTCTCAACTATAGTAAGGCTATATGATTTATCTTCCTAAAAATGTTTTTAAACTTTTTCCTAATGTCACATGCATTTTACTAAGCAGATCTTTTTTCGAAAAATAAAAAAGCGTCACATACATTTAGGAGAATAATTATGATTTTTTTAAGATGTTGTAGCATCACTGTATTGCAATATACAACTCGAGTATACGTAACTTAAATTATTTATGCTAAATATAGTTGGCATATTTAATATGCGTGTTTATGTGTGTTAGTGATATATAAGTTGAGGTATGACGTGTTTGCAAGCCGTAGCTGCAACGTATCTTGTAATCCACACATTAACTTTGGTTTATATTGCGTTCTAGAGTTTTAATTTAGAGGAAAAAGAAAAACAGGATTTGTGTTCTTAAGCAAAATTTTAATTCTTCTCATGTGAATATGCATTCTTGTGGCTAACTCTTGTGCCAAATTGTATGCCTAACCGAGGACCGCTACTAAGAGTCCTAAATCCGAAAGTTAAAGTGACACGAGTCATTATCATAAACACTAATAAGTACTTGTAATAACTAATCCGAGACACGAACTGATTCACTCGAATAACTCTCAAACCTAATTACCCGAACAATTCATCAATTCGAGTACATGTAACTTCTAACTTTTCCAACCCGACCGACCCGACCCAAGTTGGAACATACAAACAATCAAAGTGTAAGGTACTTCTTTCTCCTAGACAACTAGTGTACGATCCCTGGATGAGCATTTCGAACCGAATCCCGGAACCGTACCGGTACCGTATCGAAACGGTACCGATTCTCGATATACGGTACGATACTGGTACTACGAAATAAGGAGGGAAAAAATCAGAACCACTAATTTGGTACGGGATCGGTACCAAATCGGGAAGTTCCAAATCCTGATTTTCCGGTACAGATATCAGTACCGATACCGGTACAGGTATCCGAATCCTGTTAGGTACGATACTGGTACCACTAATTTATGCTCGTGAAAAAATCGGTACCACTAATTCTAATTCGATAGGGGATCGGTACTCGACCGGTACCGTGCTCCCTATGTGTGAGGTTTTAACACTTTCAAGAAATATTACCCGCCACCACCGTCTTGACTTCTATTTCTAGGGTTTTACACTTTCTCCGGCGCCGGTTTCCCCCTTTTCCGGCACACCCATCCAGGTTCTTCTTATTAATTCAATCCTACTTTTAAATATTCATTTAAATTCCATTTTCTTAGTATCAAATGGAAGTATGATTAAAAACAATAATCATAAACCACATAACTTCATAACATTAATCCTCAACTCACTAACTAAACCATTCACCACAACCCCTTTACTAAAACCCATATCATCAGTTACCCCATCTCAACAAGACCATAAATCCCTTTGTTTTTCTTTATATGAAAATTTTAATTAGTAATTAATATTTGGTAAATGTTGTTATTTACATTCTGTTCTAATGACACTGAGATTTTGGAGACTCTTGGTCACAAGTTTATCGATCTTTCTGTGTTGTAGATTTGTAGGTATTTTCGTCCGAACTTGATCAAAGCAAGCGGTTGCGTAGGCGAATTTATGGGGTGTAGCAAAGATAAAACATTTGTAACCCAAGTTTCAAACCGAAACAAAACTGATGAAACAATTGAAGAAGATCGAATAAGTTCGTTACCGGATTGCTTAATTCTTGAAATCCTGTCTCGACTTGACTCGACAAGAGACGCCATTAAAACAAGCACACTATGCAAAAGATGGCGACATCTTTGGACTTATGTTCCTAATCTCTTATTTCATATGAGAATGCTTGATTGGAAAGATGAAACCCTTTCCGACTACTATTCGTGTGTCAAAAGAACCTTAACTCAATGTCGCCAAATGAACCTCAACAAATTTCATTTGGATACGGATTACGATTTTTCAAGCCAAGCAACTAGTCAACTAGCAAGTCAACATTGAAGACTGTTTAGCATGAATGTTTTATGGTTTCAAGACTTTGTGTTTTGTTATGTTTCTAGACAATGTTTCAAGTTGGTACTCTTATTTTGTAAGACTTTTTTTTATGCATTTGCTATTTCCCTAACAATTGTGTTTCCAGTTGGTACTCTTATTTTGTAAGACTATTTTATGGATTGTAATGGTTAAGTCTTAAGTTTATCATCTCTATCCAGATGCTGTCTTCATTTTATGCATAACATGTTATGGTTAAGTAAATTTCAAATCAAGATAATAACATCAACTTAACATATCATTGAAAATTGTTGACCATTACAAAATAAAAAGACCAACTAGTGATGCAGTTAACATTGCAAACATCACTTAGCAGTTTACAATTAAACCATAAACACAAACAACAACCAACTACAAATCAAACAAATCTTCAGTCTTCGGTTTGCAATTGACATTGTGTTCAAACGTGCTTCTAGTGCATTTCTTGCTGTCAACAATCCAGGGATAATAGCCCTAGCTCTTGCACACATGGGAGGATCAAACCATAGGAAAAAATCACAATTTGTCACCTAAAACCATAAGAAAAAGAGCATAAATTATGTTAACACTTTCAAACATAACAATCAATTAGCACAAACTAAACTTACAATCTGAGCACATGACAAAAACCTACGCCCAGGGTTAGTGTGAGTCCAAGAAGTACGCATAACGGCTTGATTGCCACAAAAACAATTAACCATTGCTATGAATTTGTTGAATTTGATGGGTTTTAGAAATTAGTTTGGAATTAGGGTTTTATATGATTTTGAATTTGGGGGAAAAAGCAAATACTCAGGTATTAAATAAATAGGCAAAAGGGACCACAATGCAAAAAGACAAAAATACCCTCTAAACTTTAGCATCTAACTGAGAGGGACTAACGGGTGTTAGTCGCAGGGACCAAAATGATCCCAAAAGTAAAACTCTAGGGAGGCCGCCTGCACTTATTGAAGACCAGGGACGTTTTATGCAATTTTTTCAAACCACAGGGACGATTTTTGCAATTTACTCTTTATTTATTTTAATCAAACTTCCGTGGAATAATCTTTTTTACATCACCACCCTCAAAATTATACTCCCCCCGTCTTAAAATTATAGTCCATATTTTTTTTGTTTGATGTCTCAAAATAATTGTCCGCTTTCCATTTTAAGCAATAAAAAGAGAATTTAGTGGAGGAATATTCTATTTGAGTGATTAAAAATTATAGTGATTTCACTTTTATTAAACCATGTGATTTTTGTCTCCTCACAATAATTTTGAGACGGAAGGAGTATTAGTTTGAGACGTACTATGTTTTTCTAAGTATAGATTACATGTCAATAAATGATTTTTAAGATTTGTATTACCATGCTTTGTAGAGTGGCATAAGTAAACTTTATTGCAATGTTTATACTTAGCTTTCTTGTCAACAAGTGTCTCCCTTTTTTTAAGCTTTAGTTCTTAAAAATCGATAAGTGATGTTTATTTGCGACCCTTTGGTTGTTCTACCTCCTTTTTGCCACTACTCTCAACCTCAACAGGTGTTTGATTCCAACTTCATCTAACAACAATAAAATAACATAAACATAAACAACTAATAAATAAACTAATAAGTTATGTATTTGTCAAAACTTCAACTAAAAGTCAAACAATAAACTCTATAATTCAAAAATTAACTTTCTTTGAATGATGATGATCTTGTGAGGCAAAAATATGGACAACTGAATGATGATAATGGCTCGATTGAATTTTGAAGGTTTAGAATGAGAATAGATTTTCTGCAGGGCTTGTTGTTAGGGTACGTAACATTTGAAATGTGTAATGGAATGGGTAAACCAAACATCCCATTCAATTTGCAATGTCTAGTAACCGGTATTGGGCTCTCAACCCGACCCTACATACACCCGTATACATGTACCTATTCTTGTTCAACTTAAATTGTGGTTTGTGAATCTCTTCGGGGATTCACTTGGTTGTTTCTCTCAACTATAGTAACATTATATGATTTATCTTCCAAAAATGTTTTTAAACTTTTTCCTAATGTCACATGCCTTTTACTAAGCAGATCTTTTTTCGAAAAATAATAAACGTCACATACATTTAGGAGAATAATTATGATTTTTTTAAGAGGTTGTAGCATCACTCTATTGCAATATACAACTTGAGTATATGTAACTTAAATTATTTATGCTAAATATAGTTGGCATATTTAATATGCGTGTTTATGTGTGTTAGTGATATATAAGTTGAGGTATGACGTGTTTGCAAGCCGTAGCTGCAACATATCTTGTAATTCACACATTAACTTTGGTTTATATCGCGTTCTTAAGTTTTAATTTAGAGAAAAAAGAAAAACAGGATTTGTGTTCTTAAGCAAAATTTTAATTCGAATAACTTTACCCTTAATTTCAATTTAAAGATATGAATTTTTGAATTAAAGTGCGACATCTTTTATAAAGTTTAGCATTCTTATTGACCACACACATGAGTCGCATGCTTAGTTCAGTTTATTAGCCCGTGTGGGTTCAACTTCAACCATTTCTTTTTTGAATGGTAATTGTGGCTACATGGCCCCTAGCCCAGAAGGCGTAGCGAGCCCACACAAACAGGTTAGGTCCAGCCCAGAAGGCAATGGCACCTTTCCCTTTCCCTTTACACGCGGGAGGAAACCCCTATCGCCCTAGACAAGACTCGAACTTGAGACCTTGCCTAGGAGGGTAAAACCTCTATACCGCTAGACCAGAGTCCCTTTTGTTTCAACTTCAACCATTTGAGGAAAACTCGTTCTTTTACCACTCCATGGGTTTAATTTTAATCACTTCGTAACTTGGTATAAATGTTTTTCTTTTCTCCTAGGAGACTTACTTTCAGGATATAACGCTTTTAGTTTTCCATGTTGGTACAATTGATTGCTATGTTATCCGCAATTCTTCTCAGGTGAATATGCATTCTTGTGGCTAACTCTTGTGCCATATTGTATGCCTAACCGAGGATCGCTACTAATAGTCCTAAATCCGAAAGTTAAAGTGACACGAGTCATTACCATAAACACTAATAAGTAATAACTAATCCGAGACACGACCTGATTCACTCGAGTAACTCAAACCTTGTTACCCGAACAATTCATCAATTCGAATACATGTAACTTCTAACTTTTCCAACCCGACTCACCCGACCCAAGTTGGAACATACAAACAATCAGAGTGTAAGTACTTCTTTTGGAAGAGGATCCTCTCAAGTTAATGAGATAACTTGACTCAAGTTAGAGGATTCGCAACTATTAGATTAAAATCAAAGGTGAAATTACATCTTGACCTTTGATTTTAATACTCTGATAACTTTGGAGATCCTCTCCCACTTCTTTCTCCTAAACAAGTGGTGTGGGTTCAACACTTTCAAGAAATATTACCCGCCACCACCATCTTGACTTGTATTTCTAGGGTTTTACACTTTCTCCGGCGCCGGTTTCCTCCTTTTCCGGCACAGCCAGGTTCTTCTTATTAATTCAATCCTACTTTTAAATATTCATTTAAATTCCATTTTCTTAGTATCAAATGAAACTATGATTAAAAACAATAATCATAAACCACATAACTTTATAACATTAATCCTCAAAGCACTAACTAAACCATTCACCACAATCCCTTTATTGAAACCCATATCATCAGTTACCCCATCTCAACAAGACCAATTAGAGGTGGCAAAACGGGCAGGCCGGGTGGGCACGGGCAACAGGCTAAACGGGCACCGGGCTAAACGGGCACCGGGCTAAACGGGCACCGGGCCAAACGGGTGCATGTTATACAAATCGCTTTAGAAAAGGCCCAAAACGATAAAATAAATTTCTCAAACGTAACACCTTATTTATATTCAAAAAATTAAATATATTACATCTATAAGTTTTTCTTTAAAAATAATTGTAATATTCTCCAATTGAGAGAAAATATGTGCTCGTTTGTGCCCATCTAGCTTTTAGATGGGCAATATATGCCCATTTCAAAAAAAGATCCCTTTGTTTTTCCTTAGTTGAAACTTTTAATTAGTAATTAATATTTGGTAAATGTTGTTATTTACATTCTGTTCTAATGACACTGAGATTTTGGAGACTCTTGGTCACAAGTTTAGCGATCTTTATGTGTTGTAGGTATTTGTCTGAACTTGATCAAAGCAAGCAGTTGCGTAGGCGAATTTATGGGGTGTAGCAAAGATAAAACATTTGTAACTCGTGGGTGCCAAAGCAACGAGAGTTGTGTGGAAATGGTGGAACACCAAGTTTCAAACCGAAACAAAACTGATGAAACAATTGAAGAAGATCGAATAAGTTCGTTACCGGATTGCTTAATTCTTGAGATCCTGTCTCGACTTGACTCGACAAGAGACGCCATTAAAACAAGCACACTATGCAAAAGATGGCAACATCTTTGGACTTATGTTCCTAATCTCTTATTTCATATGAGAATGCTTGATTGGAAAGATGAAACCCTTTCCGACTACTATTCGTGTGTCAAAAGAACCTTAACTCAATGTCGCCAAATGAACCTCAACAAATTTCATTTGGATACGGATTACGATATTCGGTTCGAGTCAGTAGTAAATGATTTTATCCGTTATGCTGTTTCTTGTAACGTTCAAGACCTTTGTATCTCGTTAATGAATAGGAATTTGGAAGCTGAATTTGTGTTAGATCAGAGTTTTTATATTAACTCATGTTTTACACGTCTCGAATTGACAGGGTTTTGGTTTAAACCAACTAATGCCATTAGTTGGAATAAACTTACGACTTTGTGTATTTCGAAAGGGGCTTTAGATGAAGATATTATTCAAAATATTCTATCTGGGAGTCCGCTGTTGGAAAGTTTGGAGTTGCAATATTGCTATGGTTTTAGGCGGATTGATATTACTTCAAAAAGTGTTAAAAAGCTGGTGTTTTCTGGATATTTTGATCCTGACCATGAATTATGGGGTCTTGCAGGTGAAATCGAAATAAATGCTCCTCATATTTTGTCACTTAGAATCGATCAAAATTTGTTGTTATGGAAAGTTGATTTGGTGAATGTATCTTCGTTAGTCAAAGCTGAATTAGATTATGAAAACCTTGATCATTTTTCGAAAAGTAAAGAAGTGGAAGAAAAGATGCTTAAAGATCTTATACTATACCTTCACCATGTCAAAGAGCTTGAAATTGGAAATCGCTGTCGAAAGGTAATGTCTACCTCCCTTTTTTATTTTTTATTTATTTATTTTTATTTTATTATTATTATTATTATTATTTTATCATTTGTTTTTTACTTTTGGCAATTTGTAAACTGGTTTGGATGTGCATTTTTAAAGTGACATTTAATTCATACCAAGCATTGGACCGTTCTCATTGCTATGTAGGTACTCGCTCGATTGGAAGCTAAAGGTTTCACTTTTCCATCAAATATGAAGTATCCTGATTGGTCTGATAATGATTCAAGTGAAAGTGAAGATTTGTAGGAAGTAGGAACTAAAGGTGGGTGAGGTTAATATGCCGATGTAAGTTTGAATTTATGATTAGTCAATGGTTGATGCATTCCAAATGCATAGAAATTAATGACTCCAAATTGACTTTGATTTAGCAGATTCTAAACAATGCTTGCATTAACTCTAAATAGCTAGTTGTTGGCAGTATGTTAAGAAACTTGCTCACAAGCTTATCAACTATTGGTGCTAAAGTTGTTCAATGCTGTATCTTATCTTTCTTTTTAAGTTTATGCTTATCAGGTCTGCTATTGCTTGCCAGTCATGTTGATAGACTGATTGTGCTTATGTGTTGCCTTCTGTGATGCTGGTTATCGTATGTTATGTGCTCCTGTGAACCTTGCTAGGCTTGGTTGTGGTCATATGCGTGAAGATGACAGTCCTTTTTTGAACATGCTAATATAAGTTAGTTTAATGCACAAAAGAAAATATAGCCCATTACTGTGGGACGTTCAGCTCTCAGCTCACAGATCTTGGTTTTTTAAGGTTTTGTTTAACTTTTGGTGAGAGATTACTTATTTTTCTTTGTATGCCTAATGGAAGGGTCCTGGTGTGTGTGTCACTTGAGAGGTAAATGTTGACTTTCTACTTTCAAGGTCAAACTTAATGACATTGAAATCCATATTATTTTAGTTTTTAGCTGCACATCATCACCTTTTTGCAAAATAAAAAAAATAAATATATAAACTAGTGCTTTTACAGGCTAAAGTGGTTACATTTTGTATAGAAAGCTAATAAGTTTTAACTGAGATATGATGAAAAAAGTCATTAGTGTGACTCATAATAGTCAACTGTAATATAGGATAGGGGTATATAAGAAGTTATCTCTAAATTCTTTTGACTTACCATTATGGCTGTTTTGCCCATTCTAAGTTCAAGGTGCATCAGCTAATGTTTATTAGTTGCTCCTCAGAGGCCTGTGTTATAATTACGATACTTAGTCGTTTTTGTTTATGCTCTTTTAGCTTTTGTTTATCAAAAAAGTTCTAGTGATTGATTATGCTCAATTCAGCCTTCTAGGAGTCTGGTTTATCATACATGGTCAACTTGCGTCAAATGGTTGGGTCGGACAAGTTAGGGAACAGGTTAATAGGCTAATCTAGCTCGGTTGAAACATGTACGTTTAAGTCTTGTTAAACTTAGTGGCTCAGGCTGGCCCGCAAACACACCCATATTAGAGGATAAGTACAGATCAATGTTTGTCTGTCTCTGGTACATGTTTGTGTATGGATATATGCATTAAAGTTGTATGCATGCGTGACATGCAAAATTTTGTCCCAATGGTACCCTTTGTTGTGTGAGAAGCTCCCCAACCAAATGGGTGTGGCTAAGTCCTGCTTAGGACATGTGAGAGAGAATTGTTGTATATATTCTTAGATAGATAGTTGCTGTTCAACAAAAAAAAGCCATCGGTTCACATATTGGGTTTTTAGTCCTCTACTGAAATTGGAATGCATGTTTTTATTGATGCTTTAATAGCTTATTAGCGGTTAAGGATATTTCATTCTTATGATAGTTTTTTGGGTGATATTAAAGTTTAATACCTTTCTGTTTTTTTGAGAGGATTTTGTTGGTTGCTCCGTATCAACGTTTAGCAAGTCTCTCAACAGGGCTTAAGTAGCATCATTTGTTGATCAAACACTAGGTATTGGTTTAGTCAAATCAGTGTACACAGGGTGTACATAGGGCATTCTTTGTTAAAGCATTGTTCAGACCACCAGTTGCATCATAGCTTGCATGACATGGTTTGTGGTGAATGGTTGAGATCGGGAAGCTCAATCCTGGCTTTCACTGGTTTTATTTGACTTCTAATCACAAGATTACTTGTTTACCTTTATATAGGCACAAGAGTTTTAGGTTCAGAACAAATTTATTTCTAACTGTCATTTGTGATTAAAAACAATGTAGAGCCTGATGAAGTCGTTAACTTGTTGATGGTTTCTAAAAGAGGGTGGTCGTCTTCTGCCCACAAGGAGTCTGTTATTCTACTTTCGTTTGCTAATCTTGTGGCTTGTGACCGAACAATGTGTTTCAACATAGGGATCGTCTCATTTATGGAACCTTATATGTCAGATACTTGTGTGTGGGATTTTATGCAGAATTGTTTTGCTGTCATTGACTTAACAAAAAAAATATTTTCATCATATATGGATTCTCTTTTTTGTTCAGCTCCAATTTTCATCAAATGTGTTGCTAGTGATATATAATTTGACGTGTTTGCATGCCGCATCGTGTAATCCACGCATTTTGGTTTAAAGTTCAGCAAAAAAAAGGTAACTGAAATATTAGTTTTTCAAAGTTGAAGAACTCAACTCATCAGATTTATTTCATGCTGTGAATCGTTGATTCAAAGTGTGACATGTTTTATACGCTTTTTTGCATTCCCATTGACCAACACGCGAGTCGGATGTTTTAGACCGTATGGGTTCATCTTCAATCATTTGAAATAAACTCTTTCTTGAGGCATATAGTCTTCTTTTACTACCCCATGAGTTCATATTTAATTATTTAGTCATTTTGTAACTTGGTATAATTGATTTTCTGAAACTGTGTAATCATCAATTTCTACTTTGTTCAACTCCAAGAATAGGCGATTCTCTTGGAAGACTTACTTTTGGGATATAGCGCCTTTAATTTTGTTTCTGTTGGTACGATTGACTGGTATGCTATCCATTTTCCTCCCATGCGAATATGGAGATTAATTCTTGTGTCTAAATTCTATGCCAGAATCCAAATTGTAGGCCTAACTGGAATCTGATCAAGAGGTCCAAATCCGAAGGCTACAATGACACGAGTCAATACTAAAAATCAATTAGGCATACATATAATTATGTGAATTATGGAACAGGTAAGAGTGCCACTAGAGGTGGCAAAACGGGCATGGGCACGGCTAAACGGGCACATGTTATACAAATCGCTTTATAGAAGACCAAAAATGACGAAATAAATACCTTAAACGTAATACTTCATTTATATTTAAAAAATTAAATATATTATATATATATATATATATATATATATATATATAT
>LBNU01039228.1:37327-53177 GCA_014162995.1 Artemisia annua
TTTTTTTTTTTTTTCATTTTGGGCACAAATTGCCACCTCTAAGTGCCACTATCTACATCTCACCATCCTAGTACTCAACTCTGATGAGATTGAGGTATTGTTGTTTTTGCAGTGATAATTATGTAAATTGACATCAATATCATTATCCATCGATCACTTTTAGAAAACAAATTATTAAATACCATTCACAATACCTAAATCATTCACTATTAAATTTACATATCTTTTCTTAAACATCTTTTCAAACAAACATAATTTCATATATTTAGCCAAATACTTGTAACTAACTTTTAGGGTCCGTTTGGTTAGTGGGTTTATAAGAAAGGTTTGGATGTAAGTCCAAAAAACTATTGTTTGGTTGCATGGCCTCGCCTTTTCAAAACCCACAAATAAAGGTTTTGCAAATCTCTATCAATTAGCTAGGTTTACACAAAGGGAAAATATTAGCTACAATTACATTGCAGTCAATTCCCTACAATATGTGCTACAAATTATGAGTCCTTGAGTCATTCTGTGGGTCTTTGACTTCTTTCTGTGAGTCCATGATTCATTTTCTTATGTATTTTGATGGGGGTATTGTAGCCAATTGGCTACAATAATTGTAGCCAAGCTATCCCCTTACACAAAACCTGTGCGACCCCATATACCCTCTCACATTATTTCCTCTTTTTTTTTTTAAATAGTAGTTTTTATTTAAAATTTATTATAAAATATATTTAGATAAATATATTTTCTTTTTTTTAAACGTATCTCAAATTCAAATCCTAGTTCAACCCCACTTATATACCAAACGGATCCTTAATTTTTAGCGGATTATATTATAATATATTTTATATTTAATAAAGATTGTTTCTTATATTTAAATTGTAAAAAGTAATAGTGTAATGCGACTTCTTTTTATTTATTTATTTATTAATTAATTAAGAATTTCTTAATTAATAAATAAATAATTCTTAATTAATAAATAAATAAATAAATAAAAAAGGGAAAAAAAAAGTCTTATCTTTTATATAATAAATGAATTACATCATTTCGGAGTTTTTTTTAGAGAACAATCTTAGTGGAAAAAAAATTGGGCCAATAGGAAAGCTCGATTTTGACACATAGGCGAAATCGAGTAATATGATTGGCCAATAAAAAGTTAAAATTGAATTGATTTTGGTCAAACTTTAATAAATTTGGTGAAGAATTTGATTGAGGAAAAAAACACATAAAAATATAGGTGTCAAATTTATGAAAATAAAAACTTAAGAAAAGAGGAGGTAATAAATAAAACATTAGTGATTGAATTTTATATATATTATATGGAGTTAAGTGTAAAATTATAAATCTTTATGTTTTTTGATAACTTTAGATAATAAACAAATAAACCCTTACACTTTATACCCCATACACTTTATAATATGAAATTTGTTTACAATTAGATGAGCATTAGTATTAGTTTGAGACTTCCATCTATTAAAATTACAAAATTTTATAAATGTACGAATTAGTTTTAATATACGTTAAATACTTTTAAAATAAATATTAGTTTTAAATTTTCATCTATTAAAATATATTTTTACTATGTACGTTAAATATAAATAAGAACTCATGTTATCATGTTTAAAAGTTTTATCTACACGTATACGGGTTTGAATATTAAATACAGTTAAATTATTATTAACGGTAATAAAAATATCAAATGGTAAGTACGAGTTACTGTGATATGAAAATAAATATACGCGATTGTACTTATAACGACTCATGTAATTATTATTTAAAGTTTATATACGGATATCCGGAAAAACATTTTTAAAAAACTTTACGGAGTATATTTTAACTTCATCAACGCTCATTATGTGCTACTAAACTCGCACATTTTATACAACATGATATCAATAGTTAAAGTTAAACAACAACATCAACCTCAACATTAACATCTATGTCAGCTAAATAAAGTTAAATCTTTCACCGAATAAAATTTTTACAAAATATTACTTGATATTAATACATAATGAAAAACTCATGCATACTTATTAGTTGTACTTATATTACAATTTTCACGGTTAAATTCTTATATGTCCATATAGTAAGCAAAAATTTTAAAATAAATTTGATTTATGTGTCAACCCATGTGATCAAAGAACCTTTGACCCAATAACATTTTAAGGAGACACGCTCAAGAATCCAATACAAGGTCGATGCCACGGTTATATTTACAATTTATGCTAACTATTTTTCTTACTTTCGCACATGTTGATGCTCTAACTTTTTAAAATATAAACAAGATTTTCTGTTTTTAAATGATAATATATGTAATTAAATTTTTCTAGAAAAACCCCGTGCGTGCACGGGTATTATAACTAGTTTCATTTATTCAAATTCAAATGTACAATCCCTCTAGATAACAAGGAAAATGATTGTGAGACCTAATTTGTATGCCTAAACTCATGCCTAACATATGTGGCATGATCCTGATGGTTTGTGAAAAAGTGGATCCCCTGACTGCAGCCATCAGTATGATGACACGTATGCTTAGGCATGAGTTTAGGCACACATTTTACTCATCCGAATCACTACTCAGATAACAAACAATGTGTGGGGTTTTAACACTTTCAAGAAATATTACCCGCCACCACCATCTTGACTTGTATTTCTAGGGTTTTACACTTTCTCCGGCGCCGGTTTCCCTCTTTTCCGGCACACCCATCCAGGTTCTTCTTATTAATTCAATCCTACTTTTAAATATTCATTTAAATTCCATTTTCTTAGTATCAAATGGAAGTATGATTAAAAACAATAATCATAAACCACATAACTTCATAACATTAATCCTCAACTCACTAACTAAACCATTCACCACAACCCCTTTACTAAAACCCATATCATCAGTTACCCCATCTCCACAAGACCATAAATCCCTTTGCTTTTCCTTAGCTGAAAACTTAATTACACGTGGCGAGTTCTCGTCTGCCCGTAAACTTATCCACCGTCTTGTTTCGCAGTCGGCTACGATCACTGATCAAGTTTCTATCTTTAATTTTGCCCGTAACAAGCGTCTAGAACTTGACTTAGTAACTTATACTTCCCATATTACTAGACTAGTCAATGCGGGTGAATACGAGCTAGCCCAAAGTGTATATGTGGATAGGATAGTGAAACGAGGGGTTAAGCCGGATGGGTTGTTATTAGGTTCTATGATGGTTTGTTATTGTAAGTTAGGGAAAGTTAAAGACGAAAACGAGCATTTTCTGAAGTTCGTTGGGGTAAAGTCGCAAAATAGTGGGATAGTGTGTTCGGAGTTTGTTAAGGAGGTGTTTGGGCAAGATAGATTAGTTGACGCGTATAAGTATTGTGTTAAGGTTAATGATGTTGGGATTATGCTTGGTGTTTCGTGTTATAATAAGTTGATTGGTGGGTTTTCGTCAAAAGGGTATGTGGATGAAGCGCGTCACGTGTTTGATATGATGCTTGAGAGAGGTGTGGCGCCTGTTTCTCATTTGTTTAAGTCGCTTGTGTTTGGTTTTTGTAAGATGGGGAGAGTTGAAGAAGCGGAAATGGTCAGTGTGGAGATGGAGTCGTATGGTTTTTTTGTGGATAAGGTAATGTATACTAGTTTAATTAACGGTTATTGTAGGAATAGGAAAGTAAAAATGGGGTTACGGTTGTTTTATAAAATGCTTAAGATGGGTTGTCAGCCGGATACTTATACGTATAACACTTTGATACAAGGGTTCGTTAGTTCGGGATTATTTGATAAAGTGTGGGTTTTACACAAGCACTTGATTGAATTAGGACTTGAACCCGATGTGTTGACTTACCAGATTATGATTAATAAGTTTTGTAAAGAAAATAAAGTTGATAGTGCGTTGGGTATGTTGAGTAGCATGTATGATAGGGACCTAACGCCCAATGTACATTGTTATACACCGATCATCTCATCACTTTATAAAGAAAATAGAGTAGAGGTTGATAAGGTGTACCAAAAGATGCTCGAATCGGGAGTAATTCCTGATCAAGTGTTGTTTTTTGCACTAATGAAGGAGTTTCCGAAAGGGCACGAGCTTTTTTTTTTAAATAGTAGTTTTTATTTAAAATTTATTAAAAAATATATTTAGATAAATATATTTTCTTTTTTTTAAACGTATCTCAAATTCAAATCCTAATTCAACCCCACTTATATACCAAACGGATCCTTAATTTTTAGCGGATTATATTATAATATATTTTATATTTAATAAAGATTGTTTCTTATATTTAAATTGTAAAAAGTAATAGTGTAATGCGACTTCTTTTTATTTATTTATTTATTTATTAATTAAGAATTTCTTAATTAATAAATAAATAATTCTTAATTAATAAATAAATAAATAAATAAAAAGGGGAAAAAAAATTCTTATTTCATTTATTCAAATTCAGATGTACAATCCATAACAAGGAAAATGATTGGTAGACCTAATTTGTATGCCTTAACATATGTGGCATGATCCTGATGGTTTGTGAAAAAGTGGATCCCCTAACTGCAGCCATCAGGATGATGACACGTATGCTTAGGCATGAGTTTAGGCACACATTTTGCTCATCCCAACATTTTGCTCATCCCAATCACTACTCACATGTGTGGGGTTTTAACACTTTCAAGAAATATTACCCGCCACCACCATCTTGACTTGTATTTCTAGGGTTTTACACTTTCTCCGGCGCCGGTTCCCCCCTTTTCCGGCACACTCAGGTTCTTCTTATTAATTTCTCTTATTAATTCAATCCTACTTTTAAATATTCATTTCTTAATATCCACAAATTCTATATAATTAGTATATCAAATGGAACTATGATTAAAAACAATAATCATAAACCACATAACTTTATAACATTAATCCTCAACTCACTAACTAAACCATTCACCACAACCCCTTTATCAAAACCCATATCAACAGTTACCCCATCTCCACAAGACCATAAATCCCTTTGCTTTTCCTTAGCTGAAAACTTAATTACACGTGGCGAGTTCTCGTCTGCCCGTAAACTTATCCACCGTCTTGTTTCGCAGTCTGCCACAATAACTGATCAAGTTTCTATCTTTAATTTCGCCCATAACAAGTGTCTAGAACTTGACTTAGCAACTTACTCTACCCACATTATAAAACTAGTCAATGCGGGTGAATACGAGCTAGCTGAAAGTATTTATGTCGATAGGATAGTGAAACGAGGGGTTAAGCCTGATGGGTTGTTATTAGGTTCTATGATGGTTTGTTATTGTAAGTTAGGGAGAGTTAAAGACGAAAACGAGCATTTTCTGAAGTTCGTTGAGGTAAAGGCGCAAAATAGTGGGAGAGTGTGTTCGGAGTTTGTTAAGGAGGTGTTTGGGCAAGATAGATTAGTTGACGCGTATGAGTACTGTGTTAAGGTTAATGATGTTGGGATTACGCTTGGTGTTTCGTGTTATAATAAGTTGATTGGTGGGTTGTCGTCGAAAGGGTATGTGGATGAAGCGCGTCACGTGTTTGATATGATGCTTGAGAGAGGTGTGGCGCCTGTTTCTCATTTGTTTAAGTCGCTTGTGTTTGGTTTTTGTAAGATGGGGAGATTTGAAGAAGCGGAAATGGTGAGTGTGGAGATGGAGTCGTATGGTTTTTTTGTGGATAAGGTTATGTATACTAGTTTAATTAACGGTTATTGTAGGAATAGGAAAGTAAAAATGGGGTTAAGGTTGTTTTATAAAATGCTTAAGATGGGGTGTCAGCCGGATACTTATACGTATAACACTTTGATACAAGGGTTCATTAGTTCCGGATTATTTGATAAAGTGTGGGTTTTACACAAGCACTTGATTGAATTAGGACTTGAACCCGATGTGTTGACTTACCAGATTATGATTAATAAGTTTTGTAAAGAAAATAAAGTTGATAGTGCGTTGGGTATGTTGAGTAGCATGTATGATAGGGACCTAACGCCCAATGTACATTGTTATACGC
Organism: Artemisia annua; assembly: GCA_014162995.1. Taxonomy (NCBI): domain Eukaryota; kingdom Viridiplantae; phylum Streptophyta; class Magnoliopsida; order Asterales; family Asteraceae; genus Artemisia; species Artemisia annua. Next base: position 43,285 of record LBNU01039228.1, read on the forward strand.
CGATCATCTCATCACTTTATAAAGAAAATAGAGTAGAGGTTGATGAGGTGTACCAAAAGATGCTCGAATCGGGGGTCATTCCTGATCAAGTGTTGTTTTTTGCACTAATGAAGGAGTTTCCGAAAGGGCACGAGCTTTATCTTACACTCAAGATTTTGAATGTGATTGCTAAATATGGTTGCGGCATTGACCCTTTATATTCTTCTGTTTCTTTTGGCCCTACCCAGAGCATTGAATATGAAATCGAGCATGTTTTAGGGAGAATTATGGAAAAAAGACCTGAATTGGCGAACATGGCTTATAGTATATATATTATGGGATTATGTATGGGAGGAAATAGTGATGATGCATTGCGTTCCGTGGTATTCATGATTATTCTTGGGTTTCAGCCTTTAATCTCGGCTTATAACTCCTTGATTAAGTGTTTTTGTCAAGAAGGGTTTGGTGAGCATGCTAAAGCCTTAATTGAACTCATGGACGGCATGGATAGGGCTCCTGATTCAACAACGTTTTTGGTTATGGTTGATGAACATTGTAAGCGGGGTGACTTGGTATCTGCCTTTGATGTTCTTCGTCTAATGGATGACAGGAAAATGAAGCCTAGTGTTGCTATATATGATTGCATTATAGGCTGTTTGGGAAAAGAGAAGAGAGTTTCTGATGCACACCGTTTGTTAAAAAAGATGCTTGAAAGTGGTGTATATCCCGATGAGGCTCTGTATGCCAAAATGATAAATGTTTACTCCAAGAATGGACAAGCATACGAAGCTAACCGGTTATTTAACCGAATGACCGAGCATGGGATACAGCCAGATTCACGTGCTTACTCTGCGCTTATTAGTGGATTCGTTAAGAAGAATAAGTTGGAAAAGGGTGTTACGTATCTCGGGAGTATGTTCAAAGATGGTTTTATGCCAAATAAAGTGCTCTATACCTCCCTTATTGATCACTTTTTAAGGAAAGGGGAACTTGAGTTCGCATTTAGATTAGTTTCGTTAATGGGAAGAAATCATATAGAGTGTGATCGTATCACCTACATCACATTGATTAGTGGCATTTGTAGGAATATTCAATGTTATAATGGTGTTTGGCATGATTCCCATTCAAAGTCCCAAAAAGATAGGGAAAATTTATATCATCTGCTTTATCAGAACTCGCCGTTGCCCAATGAGAATGATATGAGAATTTCCTTAACAACTCATAAAGATCTTAAGTTATTAGCAATGAAATTAATCAGAGGAATTAATGGGACTTCTTATATGCCTAATTTATATTTGTATAATGGAATATTAACTGGATTTTGTCGGATGGGAAAGTTTGAGGAAGCATATGATCAACTGGATGTAATGGAAGAACAGGGTGTGGGTCCAAATCAAGTATCGTTCACTATTCTTATCAAAGGACATATTCAGGTTGGTGAAATTGATGCTGCTGTTGGGCTGTTTAACAGAATGAATGCTGATGGGTGCTTCCCGGATAGAATTGTATATAACAGTTTGATAAAGGGGTTCTGTAAAAATAATAGGTTGGTTGATGCCTTGTCTCTCTCACATGCAATGTGTAAGAGAGGGTTTGCACCTAGCAAAATAGCTTATGAATATATGCTTATTAGTCTTTGTGCTTCTCGTTTGGTAACTGAAGCATTGAGTATATGTGAAGATATGTTTGCTCATAATTATTTACCATCTCAATATAATTGTAACTGGTTGCTTCACACGTTACTTGAGGAAAACAAATTGCATGAAGCTCATATGATACGTAATATGATGCTTGAAAAAGGAAGAAAGTCGCCAAATCCTATGAGACAGAGGATCATAATGGTCTCATGAGAGTTTAAATTGATGCACATCGTTGGCACGTGGATTGGAAACATATTAGCCATGTTGTTTTAGAACGTATGGTCATATAAGGACTCCATCGGGTAATTCTATAAACCTTGGGCAAATACTTTAGCTTTTACTTTCATGAATATTCAGTTTGGTGTAGGAGTATCTAATTTATGTTCTTCTATGCAGGAAACAGATAGTTCCAAGTGTGGAGTAAGATGATGCCTGATCAATGTATTGCAGGTTATTTCTGTTATTTTTCAAGTTAATATTATATGTTTCATATTTTTGGGTATCTGTTATACTGTTATTTGAGTTCTGCTATATCAGAATCTGCTAGACCATAGACAGCTATTGATATTCAAGTATCACTAAAGCTTAGAGATAAGTAGTGTCATATCTATTATTAAGATAGGTAATACGTTGTGATGAGAATTAAGATTAGTAGTTTTAGTAGGATACAAACTAGTATTAGGATAATCTGTAAATAAGAACTTAAGTGAACTATATTTTTTCAGCTTAAATGCAATGGCATGATTTCTATCTAAATTGGACGTCATTGGGAGTGTTGGTTTACATGTCGAAAGAAGATTGTGCTCTTGCTATTCTGGTATACCCCTGTTCCAATATGCTTACATCACTCTAGGATTCGTGTAATGGTTTCCTGCATTATGTAATTCGTTTACGATAAATAGTACACAATTTAAACTGCAACTTGCAAGAAAAGGGAAACAACAAACTCAATACATCTATAGTTATCGCTAGGATTCTCACTATTTCCCGTTAGCTTAGTGGTACTTACAACTAACAAGGCTGATGCCATTAACATTACAAGGTTGAGACAGACAATATGTCTTCCTAACATTTGTGAACTATAGCACTTCAAACTCCTGGTGTAAATTAAAGTTCACAGATGGCAAAAGGGGTGGGGCTGGCTGCTGGTGGGTTTGGCCACATGTAAAAATAGGTAGATTTTTAGCCCGGGCGGGTTGAGGTGTCAACATGTTTTAATGGGCAAACACTTTCATGTCTTATATATTTTGAATTTAGATATAGTTAAGATGGTAAATACAATTGTACAAACTACATAATTACAACAATATTATAATCAATGTGTATTCTGGTTACAAAAAGTACATCGTGGGAGATGTTTGACCAATTGATGCGTTTCTAATTAGCCAAATATGTTAATGTATCATACTTGACTTGCTAGAGATAAAATCAAATCCAAGTTATAGTTGTCCCATTCTGTATCAGGCTCAAATCTTATGCCTCCTTCCTTTGAGCACGTCTTGTGTTATGTCACATCTAATAGCTATAGCCATGGCATTGATGAGGCTCCTCTTTGTGTATGTTTCCAGTTACGCACAGTGGTATACATTGAATAGGCAGGCTGAAGGACTCCCATTCACTTGGCAACCACAGCTGCACCAGGTATGCAAAGACTAGTATTTTTGTAGTTGCATCAGGTATGCAGAGAGTATAACTTTTAGCAAACCTGGTTGGTTGTACCATGAAAAACTAAATAAAACCTTTGTGACAGAAAAATTATTTTGTACTTTTTGCAGCGTTATTTTTGTTCTTTATTGCAAACTAATTAGCATTCTTTACCTTTTTCGAAATTGATCATTTCTCAAAGTAGTGTATATTTGCGTTTTTGCAATATCAATGGTTTGTTTGCATTGAAAAACAAAATATTGTGGCTTGTAAAATTAATCCCTCTTCTTATGAGTGACAAATTTGACACTATATAAAGATTCAATTTTCATCCAGCTCAATCTTTTATACAAACCAGGTTTTGTGTTTGTCTCAAAATGATGCTTGACGGTTGCTGAAATCTCGCAGAACTGCATTCTCCCCAACCCACCTTGAATAATCATTCGCTTGTAAGTAGATTCCTTTCAAAATTCATTTGGACTATCTGATGAATGTTAGATATGTTACTGGTTGCTGAATGAGTTTTTAAAAAGTCTTGTCATTGTAATGAAAGAAGATATGATCAATAAAAAAACAAAAACGAAAGAAGATATCGCGGTGTTCTTATGTCCAATATTTTCATAACACTATATGGTTTTCGACGTACCTTGACCATTGTTTTACCGCATCCACCTTGCAGGAGCGAATAATATCCAGAAAAGAGTGCTTGTTAACTCTGAAAAACTGCAGTGGTTTAAGGTTGGATCCAGTCTTTATATTGGCATTTCTAGATCAATGTTCCAGTGGCTTGATTCACGTAGAGGAAATGTCCAAGCAGTAAGTTCTTAGTTATAACCCGTTATCGGTTTTCCTAATCATCAATTGACTGGCAGCATTGATTGAGGCCCACAAGATTCATTTCTTTATATATGGACCTTTTTTTCCTTGTCATCCTTTTGAAGGAGAAATGTAAATCACGCTGTGTTATATATACTAGTATTATATAGCCCTATAAAAGTAATTTGTACCCCATTTGTGTTAAATAATAACACTGTAATATATTTATTTTTATTTATTTTTGTATGTTTTGTGCAATAGTAAACACTCTGTTTCCGAGATTAATTTTGAAAAGAAGAGGAAAATTTTGGTAAGAAATTACCAAAAACTATCAGGGAGACTTTGCAAAGTTGCACCAACGGGTTAAAGTCTGTGACCGGATGAAGCCCAGAAATTCCTGGCTCAAAAGCCTGGTTCAAATGGTCCCATATTAACTATCAAAGCCACCTAAATGTTTTGATCTGAGCCAGGCTAAGTTTAAGCCTGGGAAAAGGTCTGAAAACTCTACCCAGCAAAGGCTTGAAAACTCAGTCCGGCCTGGGTTTTAAGCATACAACCGGTTTAAATATTCATTAATTTGTGAGTAGAATCCTATAAATCCACTTTATGTTTTGTAAACTTCTCTGTCTTAATACGTTTGTGCTAGATTTTTTTCTTCTTGCCACATCCTTTAAAGGGAGAATAGCATAGTTGACACCTTAGTAAATAATCAATATAATCTTGTATTTATTTATTTCAAATATAATAGAATCAAATAATGTACACAAATATATGCTAAATATATATTTACATTCCGGCAATGAATGGCACACCGGTGGCGGGTAACCACATCCTCCCAGCAATAAGCCTTTCAACTGTGAAATCTTGTGCTTCAATCAAGCTCATGTTGTTATGATATCCGAGCCAGTCCACTCGGTTTTCTAAGGCTGACCCGTTACCAAAACAACCATATTCACCGTAATACAATGTGGTAAAAGCGAAATCAGTATTCCCCCACGGTAACCATCCTTTCGGGTTTACAAAACCATCCATATATGTTTTCAAAAATACGGTTCTTGAAAATTCTTGCCATGGTCGACCTAAGTAAGTTTGGACTGAGCCTACGACAGGAAGTAGGTCAGGATCGGGCACTATGCGACAATTGTGGATTGAAATACCGCTGTTTTGAAAAGGATCACCGCGACCTTGGGCAGTTATAGTGTTGGCTTGTCCGCTTAAAGGTCTTCGGACTAACAATACACAGTTTTGGAAAACTACAGCTGCGTTACCAAATATGAAATCAACGGTGCCTGAAATGTAGCAAAGTTTGTAAAATTGTCGTTGTGAGACTGCGAATAGAGTATCTTGGTAACCCTCGATGCTACAAGCATAGAAAACCGAAAGATCGGATGATGACCGAAGTGCGACTGCTTGTGCACCTTCAGGCCCGGCGGTGTTACGGAATGTTATGCCACGAGCTATGAATCCAGAACCATCAATCCCTGAAATATTAATACTTACAAAAGTTACACGACATAATTTTCCTTAAATTTTGGGATTTTATATGTGTTGTTTTTAGAATATGATCACCATAAACTATATATTAATTAACGTGCATGTTGAAGAATTAGCATGCAAACATGCATGAGATCATGATGAGGGAAGACTTTTACCATATACGTATCTTCTTAAACAAGTTCACCTTCCACTTTACTTCATTTTCAATCATAGTATTCACACAATCTAATCTTTTACGATGTTTATTTTCAAAGATTCACCAAATTATCTTCTATAATTTACTTAGCATGTAAAACAATCGTATCATATTTCAATGAAGTCCAGATTACGGTATTTTAAAAATGCTACTCCGTTAACATATTTTATAAACATAGTTACTTAAGAGATTGTATGCATAAAATACCTTTTATCATATTTTATAACTAACTAGTTAGTTTATGATTTTACTAGATAAGAGAAGTGATGAACAATAAATATGACATGACTCAACAAATTACTAACACATTAAGTCGAAAATTTGTATAAAATTATTTAAAGTACTAAGGGAAAATAATCTTACCAACGGTGGCTGAGCTATAAGTTGTCGAACCTCCAGCGACGCTCCTGTTACCCGTGATAATAGTGTATCTAATCCCATCACCAACGAACATGATGTTATTCAGCTCATAAGGTATCTGAATATTTTCATTATACACGCCCGATTTAATATATATCACAAATCTTTGATTCTGACGATCGATACTTTCAGCATAATCGAGAGCTGATTGAATCGTAGGAAATGTACTTCCTTCTGCTTGAGACACTGTCACGTTTGCTATTGACTGGATCGACACGGTTGCTAATAGTCTTCGGTCAAGACGTGTAACCCATGTAGGAAAATCATTCGTTTGATCAGAAGTAACATTTTGCTTTAAGAACCCGTGATTTATAGCCAAACTATTGCTTATCATTTCGGTTAAGTTACTTGATTTAATAGGGGTAACAAAATCGGTTACATTCAAATCAACACAGCCCGTAAAACATGTGTGGAGATTAGTAAGGGCCGCGCTTAGCCATGTTTGCGCGTCAAAGTCAGAGCTTTGATTGTTTTTAAGGCTGGTTAGGGTTTGATTGAGTTGAAAAACTGTGTTGTTGACAAGTTTATAACAATCGTTCCATACTGCTTTCTTTGCGGTTGTTTGACACATTTTCCCGAGGTCTTTTGCACATCCTTGAGCCTCGTTGGCGTTATCAATTGCAGCCTGTAAGGCCAGCATTCGAAAATCAGCCCTGTGTTGTGGCGCATGATGTTGGCCACGGCCTAGGAAGTACTTACATTGGTTTGGATGAGGAGTCGTCTGGCACCACGAGTTGATGTCGCCACCTGACTCCTCATCTTTTTGTAAGGATAAAGTAAAGAAAGAAAATATCACAAATATTAACAACCAAAACGATGAGAAGATTTTAAGTGAAGCCATTTTAAACTTGGAATGTGGTTGTTTTAATATTCGTAGTTCGGTTTTGATGCTTTTTGGAATCAATTTATGGAAAAATGTATGATGGGGTGTTGGTTTTATAGCACGATATGAAATATATGAGTTGATATGAAGTGTAAATTAAGTGTTAGTAAAATTAAGTAAAACAATGAATGAAGAAGGGTAAAGATGTTTGCTTGATGAAGAATGATGAGTGTTTTACGTAATTGATTTTATGATGTTTATTACAATGCACGTGGTCGCCGTTGTCTTTTTTCTTTGATTTTATGATCTTTGGGATTATAATATTTATTTGGGTGATATCATATATTAGTAGTATCTTTAATAAAATATTTTTGAGGAAAATAGGTTTTTATGACAAAAATCAAACTAGACTAATTAATAATAAAGCTTGTTTTTTAATAGTTGGAAAGATATCGTGCCACGTTCTTTTTGTTGGCTCTCAATACATCAAGAAACTAGCTAGGATTAAATGGGCTAACGCCCTTTCTTCTTAAACAAGTAGAAGGAGCTCGCCGCGTTGCGGCGGAGCTTTCACAAAATTTTGGCAAACTATTTTTAACCTCGATATGTCATTGTTCGATTAAAATTTCGGGCTCCCTTTCTTCGTAATATTGTGGCATGTTCGGTTATATTTTATTATTAAAACATTGCTAGATATGTAATATATGCTAAATTTTAATTCTTTTAATTTTTTTTAAAAAAGCGCACGTATATTAATATTAGATTTTTTAATATTTTTTATTTTATTTTATTTTTTGTTGTAATGAGGACGCGTTTCTAGCGGTGTAAATTGTTAGGTATTTGTTAAATTTTTTGTAATTAAACTTTGCTATATAAAAAAAGAGTTGAGTTATTTAAAAAACCAAACATTCCTCACATACCAAGGGACTCATCCCCACCATCCATCTAAAAAGAAATCAATGGTTGAGATTAAAAGCATTTAATATTTCACCCATTTTTTATAATTTAATTATCTCTTAAATCGTTAATCGTTAAGCGAAAATAATTATACCATCGCGATGAGCATTTAATTATCTTTCTATAGATATGCATTGTGATATACTTTTGACAAAAAAAAAATTCGTTTTTTTCACGTTTTTTTTCGTGGCCGAAAAATATCATATGTGATATATCATATATGATATGTAATATCATATATGATATATCACATATGATATTGCATATCATATATGATATGTAATATCATATATGATATATCATATGTGATTTTTTCGGCTACGAAAAAAAACGTGAAAAAAACGAAAAATTTTTTTTTGTCGAAAGTATATCATAATCTTTTATATAATAAAACAAAACCTCTATTGGGAATTTTTCATTTCAAAAAAATTGGAACCATACCTTATTTAGTAATAATTTTATTTAAAAAAAAAATATTATTTTCTTATTAAGTAACATTTTATATTTATCCATAACACAAGTAGAAGATAAATACAAAAAATATAGATAAGATATTTAAAAAAAAAAAAGATTATTTTCTTATTAGGTAACATTTTATATTTATCCACAACACAAGTACAAGATAAATACAAAAAATATAGATAAGATGCAATTAATGCAATTAACAATAGGATTAAAACTTTTAAATAATTATTTAAAAAAAAAAAAAAAAAAAAAAAAAAATCCCCGCGCGTGCGCGGGCATTATAACTAGTACATATCTATAGAAAGATAATTAAATGCTCGTCGTAACGGTATATTTTTTTTCGCTTAACGATTAACGGTTTGAAAGATATTAATATTTGAAAAAAGAGGATAAAAGTGGGTTTTTAAAATTGTTAGGATTAATCTCATCCATTAGATCAAATAAAGATGGAGGGAAGATGAATGGTGGAGATTAGTCCCTTGGTATGTAAAAAATATTTGGTCCTCAAATGATCTTATATCATAAACAAAAGAATCACATATAAATTTTTATAGTGTTGTACGTCTTTGGCTCTTATAGTTTTAAAAAAGTTAAGGATAATTTTTAAAGTTATTTGATAGGTTAATGGTGCATTTTAAAAATGTTTTATTTAAAAATTATACATATATTAAACTTCAAACTTTTTTTATAAAACCGTACGCACGTCAAAAGCATATCAATATTGGGCTTGTTTTGTTCGTTATCGAGAGACCTATTTGGCAGTAATTTTTTTATTCAAGAAACGTTAGAGATTTGTTAAATATTTAGTAAATAAAGTTTGTTATATAAAAAAATCGTAAATATTAAAAAGTTCAGGGTGTGTTTTGTAAATTTTATTTTTTTACTAATATTATATGTGGCACATTGCCCTATGTGTCCCTCTATAGTATATAGAGTGAATGAGGTTTGAACTTTTATTATTTTAAAAATCTTTCAACCTTTCTGTTAATTACCAAGATTTGTGGGGGAAAAAAACGTATTTAAAACACCCCCATTTTCGGAACGCAGCGGAATACAACATAGGGTGCTATTTATCAGTCACATAGTACAAGTATAGTAAACAACTTTAAAACAAAGTCGTTTTTAAAACTTCACATTCGATAATTTATCAGAGTTGAGGTCCCAAAAGTTTAACATAAGTTTAGAAGCACATAAATTTAAAAGTTTAAGTCATTATCGAATGAAAATTTTATTAAACATGAGCCATCAAGTAGATATCCATTTCTTTGCGCCGCCCATCCAAGCTTAAGCCACTTACGAACCTGAGAAAATACATGCTAAAAAGTCAACACAAAGGTTGAGTGAATTCATAAAGTTTAATGAGTAATCAGTTGAATACAAGATAATTCAGTTTAAAATACGATTGGCTACGTTGTTATACGCCCATAATTAAGTTGACATGTAACAAATACAAGTC
>LBNU01039228.1:53315-75068 GCA_014162995.1 Artemisia annua
TTAGTAAAACTATTTATTTACCCATACTACTCAGTCCATCAGTTTTCAAATTTACAACTGTCCCGCGAAAAGAGCGATATATAGAGTTTTATTAACCCGATTAGTTCCCCGTTTTCGGCCACGTTTAAGTTAAGATGTTATCTACAATTTTTATTCTTTGAGTAACAGTGGTTTCTTCACAAAAAATATGAAATTTACACGTTTCAAATCTGTTACTTAAAATGTGACATGTTTCACGAAAATAATTCTAGTTTAATCATAGTAATGAGTTATCAAACGAAATACCCGTCAAAATTTCCGTAAGACATAGGCCTACAACCTCATTTTTTTAGTTTAGGTCAAATGTCTACTGATTAGTGCAGTTTATTCCATTTTTACCCCTGAATCAGATTCACAGTTTGCATGTTTAGTCCTTTAGGGTTTTCTAGTGATTAAACTTATGTACCAAGCCTAACCAAGCAACATAACTTATATAATATACAAATACATCAAGATATATAACTTTTACAGTAGTGAAAGTAAAAAATAAAATGAAAAGTGACTTTTAAAATACGATTGTAAGGAACCAAAAATGCATAAAAGTGTAGAGTGGGCATAGTATTGTGTTGCGGTTGAATGAATTGAACATGTTATGACGTACGCGGATAACTTCTGACGAAGTTAATTAGTTAAAATAGAATAGTTAAATAATAAAATATTAAAATTTAATGACATGAAATTTTTGAAATGTCACAGTATTGATGAACATAAAAAAAATTGATTTACTGATGAATACGTATTGCATATTCGTAGTTTTATTCATCACAATTTTGAATTTTTCAAGAATATTGAAGCTTTTATGTATTTATATTATAATGAACACATTCAAACTACATAATCACAAATTTACTTAATTAAGACATTTTATCGAACACCTTATGAGTGTATTCATGAATATTTGATTTGTTTGAAAAGTTAGAAATAAAAAACCTAGAAAAATAAAAAAAGATGAAGAATTGATTAGTTTAGGGGGTTTGATCAAGAATTTGCTATAGCAAATTTGTTTTGACTCAAATTGATCGAAACCCTAACTTTTTTTTATAAATCAATGAACTTCGAATTCATTAAAAAAGTTGTATTTTGTAGCGATTGAACGAATATATGATCAAATTAAACACCATCGAAACTTAAATTTGTGATTTTTAAATAATTTAAAACTGAAATTTGAGATAGGTATAGTGATGATAGTAGATGAAGAAGAAGGAACTCTGAAAGTGAAAGAAAATATGAGAGACGCGATAGGCTTGAATGACTTTTTAGACTTTCTAATTTTTATCCACTTTGCATAAGATCGTAACCCTAATAACGAAACCCTAATAAAATTGCTCACTTGTCACTTGTTGGCATCTGAAAACATTAAGTTTGTTGTATCGAAACCTAACTAGGAAACTATAAGTTTGTTGTATAAGGTGGCATGCGTCAAGTAATCAAATCCAATATTGTTGTCTGGTTTAATTATCATATTTGATATATCTTGTTAATAATGTGAGGAGAAGAATGTGGGCCCAGGAATAAAACAATAATATCCTACCCATTTGATGACTATCAAGTATAGAACATATTTTGTATATCAATTCTAGTTTGAAAGTCAAATATTTTAAACATACATCATTATTGGGATGAAAATTCGTTCCTTCATTGCTATTCCACCACACTAGACGCACCCTAAGTTTATCACCCTAAGTTTATCATTTCTAGTTTGAAAGTCAAATATTTTAAACATACATCATTATTGGGATGAAAATTCGTTCCTTCATTGCTATTCCACCACACTAGACGCACCCTATGCTTAAGTTTCTAGAAGTCAAAATACGATGATAAGAACATAGATTTTGGCATTTATGATTCCCATGTTATTCACATTCGTAACCGTAACATGCATGTGGCCGCATAGTGAAATTGAAGCAATTAATTTATTAATCCTACTAGTTATAATACCCGCGCACGCGCGGGTTTTTTTTAAAAATTTTTTTTTAATGATATATTTTTATTTATTAAAAAACAAATAATTTAATCTTTAAATTTGTTTTGTTGATATAATACATAAGTAGAAGATAAACACAAAAGATAAAGATAAAATGCAACTAAAACTAACCATAGGATTAAACTTTTTAAATGATTATCTTTAATAATAAAAAATTATAATTAAAATCATAATAAAAAAATTATTACTAAAAAAGGAATGGTTCCATTTTTTTAAATGAAAAATTCCCAATAGGGGTTTTGTTTTATTATATAAAAGATTGGTAATGTGTACACAAGATGCTATCGTGTTTTTAGTTTATATAAATTTTGTAGTTTATCCTTATCAATCTATTTAAAATGCAAGTCCAAGCAACATAGTATATGTTCGTGGGTTTTATTATTTTATATGTCTATGTCGAATGAAACAAATGCACAAAACATTAACAGCATTATGTTTTTTTCACACATGATCACCTTTTAAAATTGTTTTTCCCAGATACTACGGATTGCGTGGAGTGACTCGTTGGGCTTAAAGAAGGAAACAAATGTTTGTTTTGACGTATTTGTGACCCAAACAACTTTTTAAGTTATTTGCTGATATAGGAACCGTGTTTGCTTTGATCTGAAACCACCAAAACTTCTAATTTGTCGACTACCGGCACTCATGAATTCTCCATAAGAATACAAGTATATGACTAACCACGAGATCGATGACTGACTTTTGGAATTTGACGATTTGTTTGATTTTGATTTTGCAACAGAAAATATCAAATGAACGTCAATTAAGGGGGCTTAGTTACGCAAACCACATATATTATATGGACTCATTGAGGTTATTGGGCTTAGTAATTGCTATATAATTGGACTCATTGAGGGGCCTAACACCCACTAGCCACCTCTCCTTCCTCCTCTCGCGCTATCACTGGAGGAGAAAGAGAGGGAGCCATCGCGTTTGTGTGACAAGGCAATCTCATCATTAAATGTAGGGAGCAATGCGAAATTTGATCATTATTCTTCACGTATACAAATTACCAAGTGTGCTCTCAAGTGTAACAATAATGACATTCTATGCCTTTTCTAACCTCCTCTGCCAAAATTCTGTTACAAGAAAGTTAGCTAACAATAACAATTTGCATCACCAATAAGAACACAATCAGTAGCCGTATATGTATTTGTCAATTTAAATTGCGTCTTATAATGCCGCTTACCATTGNTATTTTTAGGTATTTTTCCCTTTTAAAATTGTTTTTCCCATATACTACGGATTATTATGAGATGATGGAGTTAAGGAGGTTACCTAAGGATCTTCGGAGTTTGATTGCGTGGAGTGACTCATTGGGCTTAAACAAGGAAACAAACAGGGACGGAACTGGGGGGTTTCCGCAGGTACCCGGGACCCCTATGAATTTTTTCGATATATTGTTAATTTTTGAAAAAAACATCAATTTTTCCTAAATGTATCTTAGGTGCACCCGTACCATCGAAATGTGTTTAATTTCTATATTACAGTTCAAAAAAATTTATACACCCGATCATATTTTGTTCTGGTTCCGTCCCTGGAAATAAATGCTTGTTTTGACGTTGTGACCCAAACAACTTTTTAAGTTATTTGGTGATATAGCTAGGAACCATGTTTGCTTTGATTTAAAACCACAAAAACTTCTAATTTATCGACCACCGCACTCATGAATTCTCCATAAGAATACAAGTATATATGACTAACCACGAGATGACTGGATCTTGAAATTTGACAATTTATTTGATTTTGATTTTGCAACAGAAATATCAAATGTAACCTCAATTAAGGGGGGCTTGGTTATGCAAACACATATATTATATGGACTCTGTTATTGGGCTTAGTAATTGCTATATAATTGGACTCATTGGGGGGCCTAGCACCCACTAGCCACCCTCTTCTTCCGCCTCTCGCGCTATCACTGGAGGAGAAAGAGAGGGAGCCATCGCGTTTGTGTGACAAGGCAATCTCATCATTAAATGTAGGGTGCAATGCGAAATTTGATCATTATTCTTCACGTATACAAATTACCAAGTGTGCTCTCAAGTGTAACAATAATGACATTCTATGCCTTTTCTAACCTCCTCTGCCAAAATTCTGTTACAATAAAGTTAGCTAACAATAACAATTTGCATCACCAATAAGAACACAATCAGTAGCCGTATATGTATTTGTCAATTTAAATTGCGTCTTATAATGCCGCTTACCATCGGGCATCTGACACTCGCGCAGCAACATAACATGGGTAAAATGCTAGTTTATCTATAAGATCTTAAAAAGAAATTTGTTAAAAAAAGAACCAAGCAAATTTAGTTTAAAGCTGAAACTCCTGAAGCTGGGAAGCACATCAAAGCGTGCCGCCCAGTAAACAGAGAGTCAGCCTCTAACTATCGCTTGGTCACGCGCTCTACCAACTGAGCTAGAACGGCTTCATGTCTAATATCATATTCACTGCTATTTATTAAAATCATCAATAAAACAGTTAAATATGCTGTCGTAAACGAAAAATGCAACATATACTTAATTAAACATGAAGATGATGTTAATCTGCTATTTCTTGTATAACCTTGATAGTCTCTATTATCCATTGATGTTTAATCATCCCCGTGACCATCACATAAGCACATTACTAGTTCTCAATCATCAAATCACCGAAAATATTCAAAATCCCTTCTTCTTGCTTTTAGTTCGTGGCACACTTACCCATAGAAGTTTTGGTGGAAACTGAATGAAAGTTCCAGGCTTTCATATTAACAATATTTTAGTTACTTTAAGTAAAATAAGTGTATGTCGCAAATAGAGATGATGATGGACAATTATTTTATTCCATAAGGGGTGTCTGGAGACTGGAGGTGTGTTAAGTTAAACTAAATAATCATAAATCACTAGTTTAGATTATTTAGCAAAATCTGACCGAGTATGATTTGATGATTATTCATGGTAATGCTGATAGTTTAATAAGACGTAAGATAACTTTTTACTTAGATGAATGTCAAGTCACACAACTATTTCACACAACTATTTCAAACCTTTAGGGCCTGATCATGTGATTGCGACTCTTAAAGTTATAAAGTTATATACCTTAAAATGCACTTCCAAACATCCCCTTTTCTATTGACTATGCATTAGAAAATTGTGGTGTTATTTAGTTGCATGATACTTGGCTAAGATTCACTTATATAGTGGCTAAGATTAGAAATTGAGTTAACACATTGATTCCCGAGTCCGTTAATGTTAAGTTGGAATGTTTTAATTTCACGAATTCGCATGTCATGTGAGAGTATTTTAGTCATTTTACCCTTATTCATCTTCAACCTCTATGTATATGTGTTCAGTATGAGTGTACGACGCGAGCTTATGTATTGTATTAATTTTATATCTGAATCTACATCAATAGAACATAAATATGTTCTTTTTCCTCCAATTAAATAGCGTGTTTCTTTTGTTAATTGTGATGAGGGGTTAGTCGGTTATTATCAATGCCGTAGCATGAGAGATTCTTTGACAATGAAGCATGTGGAGTGGTGTTTGGATTATTCAACAATGCTTATCGTAGCCTTCGCCTATCAAGGAAAGCACAAATACAAGGTTACCCTTCTCAATGTGCAAATACATGAATAATCATTCATGCAAGAAGAGCCTTGGTGATGTTCACTGACTATTTTCAACTTCTTTTTCCGATTGCACAAGGTTACTCCCGCATATAATTTTGGTACGAGTTGAGGAGACTATATATGGAGAGCTGGATTAAGATTTTATATGGGATGGTTGGTTTTTGTTATGTTGAGGAACTTAGAGTTGACTTTTTGTGTTTTTACCTTTTTGGTTGTACGTGTTGGTAAATTATGTAAACTACACAGGATTAACAAAAATGGTATCCGTAACCTGGTTTCAGAGGTAATATTTCGATTATTCATTCTATCAATTTCTCAATGATCAAGTTTATTGATTGAAAAGCTCACTTTTATGCAGCATATGCAAGTGTATTACTTCACTCGATTCTTTGCCTTTTTGCACTTCTTCCCCAAGCTGAGATACATGGATAGTCAAATGAGTTGTGTCTTTTCTCTTTTAACCACATAGTGCTCTGAACCAAGGATTCTAACCTAAATACGTAGATTGGCAATATGCAGCAGTCGATTGCTTGCAAATAATGCTTAAAAGGTGGTCAAATTGCTGGGTACTATATGTGGTTCGTGCACAGAAATGATTGTGCAAGAGGATAATGTGATTGGTAAATTACAGCCTAACTTATGCAAAACAAGAGTATCCAGATATAACCTATGGAGGGGACTAATACAGTTACCATTGTTTGTGTCGCATGCTGGATGGATAACATAATTTTCTTCAAATCAATATAAGTAGCTGATCATTAATATTGGAAACAAGAGTATCCAGATATAATCTATTGACTGTCATTCTGCCAGCAACATATTTTGTTTATATATAAGTAACATTCATCATCATTAATATTGGAAACATCCATCTAACAGATATCACAAACATCAATCTAAATATCACACATTTATCATTTTAATAGCCTAAATTATGCATAATGGAGACTTGAATAGTTGAATGTGAAACTACATGATCTTTATACCTTGCCATCGTTATCATGAATAACAGAATTTGACTCATTAAGCAAAAGTAGTGTTTCCACGTACGACATCACTGAGAGTGAATCAGAAGTACCACCAATACCAATACTATTGTAATGTCCCGAGCATGGTTCATAAACTTCAAGCACATACCGACAACTATCAATTTCCGTTTCAATTACAGCTTCACCATTCTTTCTTAACTCTAGTATATTATGTGTATCATAGAATTTATAGGGATTCGAAGTATCTGGTCCCATCTTCTTACTAAACATCTTAGTAAAGGACTTGGTAACACCCTCCTTCAAAATCCATACATTACAAAACGGTATCCCACTATCATTATAATAACACTCAAGCAAACCAAGCGACTCTTTGAACTTCAAGATCCCTAACCTATCCGAGTCTACTAAACTATCTGGAAGGCACACTTCACCAAACTCATCATTCTTCAAATCAAACGAAACAATCGAATTAACAAAATTCATGTAGCACAATTCCCTATCATCAAGTGCAAGCCAATAAATAAACCCTCCAATAGAAACATTGCTATAAGTCACAGTACAAGTTTTAAAAGCAAGTGGAATGTTAGATACACTTTTCCAAACACGTGTACTTAATGTAAAAACCTGAACCTCCCAATCAATTATCGTCTCGTGACCACGAATACAATTGATTTTAACAAGCTTAATGTCACTAGTGTTAGGACAAACCCCAAAACCAATATGAGTCATTCCGTGCGTATGCAATACATTAGGGAGAACAATACCAACCGATTTTTTAACCGTGGGATTCCAAAGAACAGCCANTCCAGGCTTTCATATTAACAATATTTTAGTTACTTTAAGTAAAATAAGTGTATGTCGCAAATAGAGATGATGATGGACAATTATTTTATTCCATAAGGGGTGTCTGGAGACTGGAGGTGTGTTAAGTTAAACTAAATAATCATAAATCACTAGTTTAGATTATTTAGCAAAATCTGACTGAGTATGATTTGATGATTATTCATGGTAATGCTGATAGTTTGATAAGACGTAAGATAACTTTTTACTTAGATGAATGTCAATTCACACAACTATTTCAAACCTTTAGGGCCTGATCATGTGATTGCGACTCTTAAAGTTATAAAGTTATATACCTTAAAATGCACTTCCAAACATCCCCTTTTCTATTGTTGACTATGCATTAGAAAATTGTGGTGTTATTTAGTTGCATGATACTTGGCTAAGATTCACTTATATAGTGGCTAAGATTAGAAATTGAGTTAACACATTGATTCCTGAGTCCGTTAATGTTAAGTTGGAATGTTTTAATTTCACGAATTCGCATGTCATGTGAGAGTATTTTAGTCATTTTACCCTTATTCATCTTCAACCTCTATGTATATGTGTTCAGTATGAGTGTATGACGCGAGCTTATGTATTGTATTAATTTTATATCTGAATCTACATCAATAGAACATAAATATGTTCTTTTTCCTCCAATTAAATAGCGTGTTTCTTTTGTTAATTGTGATGAGGGGTTAGTCGGTTATTATCAATGCCGTAGCATGAGAGATTCTTTGACAATGAAGCATGTGGAGTGGTGTTTGGATTATTCAACAATGCTTATCGTAGCCTTCGCCTATCAAGGAAAGCACAAATACAAGGTTACCCTTCTCAATGTGCAAATACATGAATAATCATTCATGCAAGAAGAGCCTTGGTGATGTTCATTGACTATTTTCAACTTCTTTTTCCGATTGCACAAGGTTACTCCCGCATATAATTTTGGTACGAGTTGAGGAGACTATATATGGAGAGCTGGATTAAGATTTTATATGGGATGGTTGGTTTTTGTTATGTTGAGGAACTTAGAGTTGACTTTTTGTGTTTTTACCTTTTTGGTTGTACGTGTTGGTAAATTATGTAAACTACACAGGATTAACAAAAATGGTATCCGTAACCTGGTTTCAGAGGTAATATTTCGATTATTCATTCTATCAATTTCTCAATGATCAAGTTTATTGATTGAAAAGCTCACTTTTATGCAGCATATGCAAGTGTATTACTTCACTCGATTCTTTGCCTTTTTGCACTTCTTCCCCAAGCTGAGATACATGGATAGTCAAATGAGTTGTGTCTTTTCTCTTTTAACCACATAGTGCTCTGAACCAAGGATTCTAACCTAAATACGTAGATTGGCAATATGCAGCAGTCGATTGCTTGCAAATAATGCTTAAAAGGTGGTCAAATTGCTGGGTACTATATGTGGTTCGTGCACAGAAATGATTGTGCAAGAGGATAATGTGATTGGTAAATTACAGCCTAACTTATGCAAAACAAGAGTATCCAGATATAACCTATGGAGGGGACTAATACAGTTACCATTGTTTGTGTCGCATGCTGGATGGATAACATAATTTTCTTCAAATCAATATAAGTAGCTGATCATTAATATTGGAAACAAGAGTATCCAGATATAATCTATTGACTGTCATTCTGCCAGCAACATATTTTGTTTATATATAAGTAACATTCATCATCATTAATATTGGAAACATCCATCTAACAGATATCACAAACATCAATCTAAATATCACACATTTATCATTTTAATAGCCTAAATTATGCATAATGGAGACTTGAATAGTTGAATGTGAAACTACATGATCTTTATACCTTGCCATCGTTATCATGAATAACAGAATTTGACTCATTAAGCAAAAGTAGTGTTTCCACGTACGACATCACTGAGAGTGAATCAGAAGTACCACCAATACCAATACTATTGTAATGTCCCGAGCATGGTTCATAAACTTCAAGCACATACCGACAACTATCAATTTCCGTTTCAATTACAGCTTCACCATTCTTTCTTAACTCTAGTATATTATGTGTATCATAGAATTTATAGGGATTCGAAGTATCTGGTCCCATCTTCTTACTAAACATCTTAGTAAAGGACTTGGTAACACCCTCCTTCAAAATCCATACATTACAAAACGGTATCCCACTATCATTATAATAACACTCAAGCAAACCAAGCGACTCTTTGAACTTCAAGATCCCTAACCTATCCGAGTCTACTAAACTATCAGGAAGGCACACTTCACCAAACTCATCATTCTTCAAATCAAACGAAACAATCGAATTAACAAAATTCATGTAGCACAATTCCCTATCATCAAGTGCAAGCCAATAAATAAACCCTCCAATAGAAACATTGCTATAAGTCACAGTACAAGTTTTAAAAGCAAGTGGAATGTTAGATACACTTTTCCAAACACGTGTACTTAATGTAAAAACCTGAACCTCCCAATCAATTATCGTCTCGTGACCACGAATACAATTGATTTTAACAAGCTTAATGTCACTAGTGTTAGGACAAACCCCAAAACCAATATGAGTCATTCCGTGCGTATGCAATACATTAGGGAGAACAATACCAACCGATTTTTTAACCGTGGGATTCCAAAGAACAGCCATCTTAATTGGTACCCTATTATAATCCTCGTAGGAAAAACATAACACTCCGTTATCAGAACTGAGTAAACATATTGGAGTATGCATGCTAAGGGTCTGCGGGACGGTTAGGGAAGATTTCTGATGTGGGAAAGTATTATCATCGACAATAGAAATAGGTTTGATAGCAGTATCGAACCCGTACTGGACAAGTAGATGATGTTGGGATTTGGTCTTGTGAATTTTTTGGTGATCGTGGATGAATTCAGAGCTATGGATTAGAGACTTCCATTGTTTTGAAACAGTTTGAAATCGGATCAAGGATTTGAGTGGGAGACTTTTTACGATTTTAGTTTGGATTTCGAATGGTATGTAGTTTGACATTGTAAATTTTGAGTTCGAGGTTTGTTTGTTAGGGTTTAAAAGTACCTTAGGGTTTATATATATATAAGAACAGGAAAGTCGAACATCTACAGCATTACGGATTTGTGTATATCGGGTTTCTGGTCCGAGAGTTTAAGACTTTTGTCAATTGGGCTTCTTAGGTTATGGCCTTCTAAATAGAGTAGTAATTTGGGTTAATTTCATATGTCCTTTTTAAACTAAAAAAGAATAAGTTCATATTTGTTTGGACCATTATCCCTCAGACTAACTTGCTAGCAAAAAGAACTAATATATATATTCTCATCCATTTTTATGTGTTTTCCCATAATACAATGTGTTACACTTGAATAAAAAAAAAATAAAAAAATGCACAGTTTCAATTCATCATCTTATGCTGCAAACTGATAACACAGAAAAACTATGAAGCGCGGAAACAAAATGGTTAAGAAAACTGGTAATCCACTTCAAATCCTAAATACAAGTGTGTAGTTAGAAATCATGGAGTAATTACTTGTTAACCGTCATTAAGACTTGGGCCTAAATACTAGACTTGTGGAGTAGACCTCTATCACTCGATGAATTATCCATCTATGGTTCGTGTTTTTCATCTGAACTTTCTCCTTTCAAGACTTGTAAAGTTGACCAGAAGTTATTAGAATTCTGTCAATTGGAATTGCGTTTGTTATGGATTGGCAACTCGTCATGCGTTTGGAACATAATGTATATTTTCTTTTCAAAATATATAAAGAAAAAAGGACCATGGATGACTTCGACAAGTTGTTAGATAAAGCCACTCATTTGGAACATATGGTTGCCGAAGAAGGTAGCTTTTGGAAAACACATATTGTGTAATCGCTTATCAACCTTACCTCATGTGTTTGCTTCTTTTGTGGTATTAACGGTGAAACTGTTGAGCACATTCTCGAGTTATGCCCATAGGTTTGACTGGTCTGGAATAAGATGAAGACTTCATGGCAAGTAACTGCTTCTGCAATTGGTAAAGCTGCACGAAAGATAAAGAAATTTTGCTTTTGCAGTTCGTCAGTTTAAGGCCTTGCAAAAGCATTTTTTTAAGAAGCAAAAAGACTAATGTATGTCGACTTCTGTATTGGGGAATGACAACCTTTAAAAGTAACCAAAATAGCCTTCCAAGCTTCAAAAGGCAGAGTATAACAGATGGAAAATAATGTAGTATTACAACAATACTATTCACATGTAATATCATTTTCCTGTTTATAATTAAAATACCAACACATGAGTAAATAACAAGTTCGACTATAATGAAAAGAATAAGACGAACATATACAATTACCAAAAAGAACATAAATCAAAACCTCCACCTATATTTATACACACCGCAACACAGTATTCATACTTCCTAACAAATTCATGTAAGTAACTAAAGAAGGCGCGTGTGGATATGAAAGTAGCAAGGAAGAAGGACACATATACTTGTTTCCTTCATCTATAATAAAGTCATCAGCACAATGTGTATATTTGACATTGAATAGGTCCTTCCATATCTTTATAGTAACAAGTTGTTGAATTGAATATCTGTTGAGTTGCATTTGCTTGCTATGTTCTTCTAAAAAGTTTGAATCAGCGACGAAGTGTACCATTATTGCAATTAATGAACAGTAAGGATGAAACGTGCAATTTGGCCAAACCACAAGGACGATTTTTGCAATTTTCTCTTCATTACTTTCCCTTTCATTTCTAAAAAAAACTTGAGAACACACATTTTATCACTTTCACTTTCCTTCCCCTCTTTTAATCAACTTGAGAACATAGTGTAAATGAACCATCAGTTTTATTACTCTCTCGTAACTACATTTAAGTATAAGTGTATTGTGATGCGTCAAAATAGCTTCATAGCCAAGCACGACCAAAAACAACACCTAGTCTCCATATTCAACGCAACAATTGTTCTTACCATCTCACGTTTAAACTTTCTGTGCCATAGAGAAGAAAATGTCGAGATAAGTGAAGTAGAAGGGTGATAACAATGTAATGATCATCTGAGAACCAAAACATGCAAAATAAGAAACCAAAGGAACGAGTTCGAATGTGACATTGTATATCGTGAAGGACTGCATAATTAGGTTACCAAAGATGGCTTGGGTCAGAATTCCCTCATGTCCAAAGAAATATCCAAAACCGTGTTATGTGGTGCTCAGTAAACCCAAACAAGTGAAATGATGGCGAATTTCGCTCATATTTTTTGTCGAATCTTGCAGAAGCAGCATTGTAATAAGTTTTTGTATGGGGTAAAAAAAATACAGATAATATAAAGTTAGCTATGTAACTTGGTAATGTTGTTTAGGACAACTAATCTAGCATTCCAGCGGAGTGGATTTGACAAATATATTTACTTAACCAACCTAAGCGATTACAATTACGTGTTTTTTTTTAGTGCAAACTGGTGAATTATATTATAATAGTCAACAAATTACAAGAATTCTTTAACTGGAATGGACAAGCCCCATCCAGAATATCAACATCTACATACAACATAAAATTTTCAAACAGAACAAGCTACATTCCTATTGTTATCCAATACATACTACAAACATCAAGCAAAACAGCCAAACTGCACTTTAGTGTAAACCATGCCAGTTTGTCCATTCAATTCACCATTTTTGCACTTACCATCTAGCTACATTTCCACATCACCCTTCTATCCAATCCATTCAACCTGCCACCACAATAGAAAGGATTGAAGTGGTGTGTGGCTTCACTAGGAACCCATATCCTATCCATGGGGGGGCTCTGCCAAGTAGCCTACATTTCCCTCTCTAAGGAAGGCTTCAGCTACTTAGGAACACTCACCCTCCATGATGCCAACCATACCTCCTGTGGTGGTGTATTGAGAGGACCAAGAAGGTTCATCTTTCACACCTCTCTATTCCACTCATCATACACCACCCTACTAGATCACTTACCCTTCACAGTGCACAACCCTTCTTTATGGTACATTCCTCCAATTTAGACCTCCTTCTTTTCACCATATACTCACTAGTTTCCTCCCAAGGCCAAACTAGTAGTGCATGCTTACTAACAAGGTACAGTCATATTAGAAGAACTCCAAGGTACAAGGTATTGAACTCACTGTAGTGATCTAAATGAACTTAGGAAACCAGCAAAATATATTCAGAATGTTGTTTCCCATAAAACCATACACCCCTTTATTCAGTGGCTAAAACACATCTATAAAGCTGCTCCATTCACTTGCCCCTTAACTTCTGCTAGACCCATTCACATTAATGGTGATGGTGCTTTAAAGACCAATTCCCACTCTTCAGCCACTTTAATTGTTTGTAATGATCTTTTGACAGTTAAGCAAAGAAGTTGCATCTTTACTTTCTCTACAATACTGCTCAGTACCACCTGTGCATCCAATTTCTCACCAGTGAATATTCTTGAGTTTCTTTCCTTCCATATATGATATACAACAGTTGCCAAGGTGATTCTAGCCAGAACACTATCAATTGTATTGTTACATGGGTCAGTAGCATACTGCTCAATCACATTATCCCATGAATCAGTCAACCATTCCTTCCTCATTTTCTTTTTAAGGCTGCTCCAAATGTATTTTGAATATTTGCATTCAAAGAATAGGTGATTGTGAGAGTCTTGAACTTCATTACATAGAGAGCATTTCATATTAGGGTCATTATTCCATCTCATCATCCTATCTTGAGTCTGCAGCTTGTATTTCATTGCCATCCATAGTATAAAAGCCATCCTAGGGTTACATTGTGAGAACCATACCACCTTATACCATCTAACAGTACTTCCAGGCTGACGTAAAGCATTATAAGCAATTTTTGTTGAGTATTCAACAATCTTTCCATTATTATCTTTCCAAACAGTTTGACCATTGTCATTGCATACATGCCTCTTGATTTTGTCTCTTAAATCCAGCAATACCTTCCAAATCCAGCAATCATTATACTTCTTCTGAACTTCCCAAATACTTTTTTCCTTTAGCTTAACAATATTGACCCATTTTACCCATAATGAATCTTTCCTAGCAGCTATATTCCAAAGATTCTTGATCAATAAAGCCTCATTCCAGTTGCTTAACATTCTTAACCCCAACCCACCTTCACATTTAGGTCTGCATACAGAACTCCAAGCTACCTTAGCTGATCCTTTTCTCAACTTCCCTTTACACCATAAGAATCCTTTAAGAACACTATCAATGTCCTGAATAACCGTCTTGGGAATTAAAAACACTGCAGCCCAATAAGCACTTAATGATGAGAGAACAGAAGCAATTAGTTGTAATCTACCAGCATATGATAGATAACAATTTTTCCAGTCTTCCACTTTACTTTTGACCTTATCAATAAGCTTTTTACATTCCTTAGCTCCAAGTTTCTTAGAGATTAGAGGGACCCCTAGATACTTAACTGGAAGCTTCCCAACACTAAAAGGAAGAATGTTGAGGATCTCATTCATCACATCAGCTTGTACATTACCAAAGAATATAGTGCTTTTACTCATATTAGGTAATAAACCAGAGATGTTACTGAATTCCATCAATGTTTTCTTCACAGTCTTGACAGATTCAATATTACCTTTGCAAACAACTAACAGGTCATCAGCAAAACAAAGATGTGTCAACTTCATCTCTTTACAGCCCACATGATACCTGAATTTTCCATTTTGCTGAACATTCTTGGCCATAAGCAGAGTTAATACTTCCATAACAAGAGTGAACAAATAAGGTGATATTGGATCACCTTGTCTAAGCCCTCTCCCACTAGAAAAGTATCCTTTCCTTTCACCATTTATATTAATTGTAAACTTTGCAGTGGTAACACAGGTCATAATCCAATTAACCATCTTAGTGTGGAATCCAAACTGATTAAGAATCTTCTTTAAGAACTTCCAGTCAACAGTGTCATATGCTTTGGCTAAATCAATCTTCAAACAACATCTTCTAGCTCCACTTTTCCTATCATAGCCTTTCAATAATTCTTGAGTGATCAATATATTATCTTGTATTACTCTTCCATGTATGAAAGCACTTTGATTCAAATTCACCAATTTCTGCAACCCACTCTTTATTCTCTCTGTTAGGATCTTGCTTATACACTTATAGATCACATTGCAGCAAGCAATGGGTCTGTAATCAACCACTTTACAAGGATTGCTCACCTTTGGAACTAGGGAAATAACTGTAGCATTGACTTCTCCAAGTAATTTTCCAGTTCTAAAGAACTCTTTCACTGCTGCACATACATCCTTTCCAACAATAGGCCAAGCTTTTTTATAGAAAACAGAAGTATACCCATCAGGACCTGGAGCTTTGTTATCTCCAATGTTAAACATGGCATTTTTAATTTCAGTATCATCAACATCTTTCACCATTCCCTCTGCTTCATCATTATTCAGTCTAATACCAAACACCCCCTCTGTTTCCCAGTTCTCCTCAATGTTATCAGAAGCACCAAGAAACTTTGAAAAGTGATTAACAAACAATTCCTCCATTTGCTTACCTTCAAGTGTATTTCCCAACTCATCATTCACACTAGAAATTTTATTGTATTGTTTCCTGCTCTGTAACAATTTATGAAAGAATTTATTGTTCCTATCACCCAAGCTTATCCAATCCACTTTAGCTTTCTGACACAATAGACTCTCTTCATCATTGATAGCTTCATTATATTCATTCAAAGCATTGACTTCTTGTTGTTTAAGGTTGGGACAGTGAGGATTAGAATTAAGGTTTAACTGAGTTTGCTTCAATTTCTCTCTGCACACCTCAACCCTTTTACTTAAATCTCCATTCTGCCAGTTCAGCTTGTTCAACTTTTTCTTCAAATTCTTCATTTTCTTAACCAGCTGGAACATTTTGCAACCATGTATCACAATATCCCATTCATCTTTAACCATAGGAAGAAATTCTTTTTTATTACCAATGAAATTGGCAAACTTAAAAGGCCTAATTTTCTTCACCAAGCTTTTGGGGCAACTAACTACCACAGGACTGTGATCAGATACTAAGTATGGTAGGAAGACAGCTTCAGCATTAGGGAAAACTTGAATGAATTTCTCATTAACCATTGCTCTATCAAGTTTCTTCAAAATACTGTTTTGAGGGTTCAAAGGGGATTTAATCCATGTATAGAATACTCCAGAACTGCATAAATCTTCCATCTCCACCTCATTGACACAGTCACCAAAATCTTGCATATCATTAGTGATTATAGATCCACCAGCAGAGTGTTCAACAGTCTTCAAAGTAACATTAAAGTCACCCATCATAATCCATGGCCACCCTGAAGTGATATTCTTAGCAATACAAAGTTCTTTCCATGCTTCCTTTCTTTCTCTTCCTGTATTTAAAGCATAGAAAAAACTGCAGAATAGCTTAGTTTTCATATGCTTTATATCAACTAGACATAGCATTGTTTGTTTGGAGCTGTGCATCACCATAAGATCCACCTTGTCACTATCCCAGCTTACCACAATTCTACAACCATTCAAACTATGCCCCACATTAGATACCCAACTCCAGTTGCCAAAAGTATTTTCACAAACTTTTTGCAGTTTTTGAGGTTTAACATGGGTCTCTAGTATAGCACAAACTTGAATTCTCTCCTCTCTAATCAGTTTCCTAACTTCTTTTTGTTTTTTCAACTTATTCATACTCCTAATATTCCATGAACCAATTTTAAAGTCCATATTATTATTTCTAGCCATATTTACACTAACTAAAAAAGAAAACAATAAGGATTCAATTCAGAATATTCTTACTCTTGCCAGTGACTACATTAGCAGCCATGGTTTGAGCAATCACATTCCCACTTTCATATACATCTTCTGCATTCTCCTTCTCCCTTTCCTGTTCCTTCAACCTATCAAACTCCCATTGTTTCTTGAAGTACATATGCATGTCATCAGTCCACATTTCTTTGTCAATACTAGTAGGTTTCTTCTTCTTGTTGAGGAAATCATCTACTATACTTCTGCCTTTAAGTATTCTTAACTCAGATTCATCATCAACATCAATAGTGTTCAAAGCTTCATATCTATTCTCATTATTAACCTGAGTACTGCTTGATGGTTTCCCATTACTCCTCTGTATACTATTACTTCCCTTCCTATTATTCTGCACTTTCTCCTCTGCATTTTTCTCACCTCCATTTGGTACTACTTTTTTCCTGTATTCCTGTCTGTTATACCCATTCCTATATCCTCCATTCTTATATTGTTGTTTCCATTGCTGTTCCTTATCTTCAGTACTTACCTTTGCCAATTTTTCAGCCTCCAATTTTGCTTTTACTTCTTCCTCTGTCCTAGGCCTTTTAGTACATTTTCCCACATTATGTCCAAATACCTTGCAATGCTCACACACCTCTGGCTTCCAGTCATAAACCACTTTGACATCTTTTATACCTTTGATTGTTGCATTCTTATCAGCATATTCAATTCTAATACTATCCTTTATCACCTTTTTAGCATCAAGTTCCACTAGCACCCTAGCATAGTCTGTTTTCCCCACCCCAAATTGACACATCTTAGCAGTCATCTCGTCCATCATTAGAGGTTTTCCCAAACAGCTTGATAGAGCACTAATACCTTCCATACTCCATGCTTCCATAGGTATTGCTAACATTTTAATCCACACAGGTATCTTAGTAGGTTCCACTTTCTGCATTCCCATTCCAGGATCCCATCTCATCACAATCATGGGCCTATTATTCACCATCCATGGCCCCTGATCTAGCACCTTTAGCATACTCTCCTCATCTTTAAATTTGAACAAATTCACCCCACTGTTATTCACAATGACCTCCCTTAAACCAAATCTACTCCACATTCTTCTTATATGGTATCTAAGTTCATGAATCATCATATTTTGACCAACAAATTGCCCACAGATTGTATTTTTCCATTTAATACTCCCCTTATTCACAATTTCCTCATCAAACACCACAGTTTCAATACCATCCTCATTCAATTTGGGTGCAATGAATATCAGGTTTTTGTTAACATTCTTCACATCATTTTTGACCATATTAGCATATGTAACAGTCACCTCAGGCTTATCATCATTAGCATTCTTCTGTACATTTTCAGATGATATAGTTTCACTAGTAGCAACATTCCTATGCAATGTATCAGTACTTACCTTCTCAGCATTCAACGGTCCTTCACTTCCACTCCCAGTATTCATGTCCTCCCCTCCATTAGCTCCATTTACACCCACATCACCACTCCCATTATTCTCCTTGCTCGGACTAGATTCCATTTCCTTATTACCCACATCATCATCCATGTTGTCATCAGTATTATTCTTATCCATAACACTACTCTTACTAGTAACTACAGTATCCTCATACCTTCTAGGTTTCCTAATATTCCTTTTTGATCCTCTCCTATTCGAAGACATTTTGTAATTCATTACAAAATTACAGGGAAGATGATGAAAAGAAACCCTAATTACACCTAATTGATTACAATTAAGTATAATATGATAAGGACAATCACTAATCAACCAGAAACAAAAACCTTAATTTTGGCGCCAAAATCACCACATTTGGGGGTTTTTGAAATACTGGATGAAAATTCAATCAGATAGTACCGGAGTGTGCGGAATGAAAAGATGAGTCGAATGCTCGGATTGGATTTGGAAATTATTCAAGAATTGTATAGTAGATGAAGCTTTTTGTTATTTTTTAATGGTGGTATTTTGGGAATTCAGTTAGAGGAGAGAGAGAGTGCTCGTGTTGGTAAAATTTTTCGAGGTGTTTAGTATTGCTTATTTTACAAGAACTGCTTAAAATGAATCAGGCACCAACCAGCATTTATAGGTTTTTACTTTAAAAAGGAACATATCTGTTAAAAACAGTGTTCTAAAAGGCGCGCCAAGGCGCACGCCGCCATAAATCTAAAAGGAGCGCCAAGGCGCACGCCGCCATAAAATAGATCTTGGCGGTGACTCTAGGCGTAGCGTGGGATAAGGCGAGAAAAAGCGCGCCTTTTGGTAAGGCGTGGCGCCATTTTTAGAAGCATTTAGGAGATTTACGGATTTGGTCTTGAATTTAAAGTATTTGGGCTATTTCCTTCTTTGTCCTTGTAATTTCAAAACTTATTTCCTACTTGGGCCTCGTATTTCGGCATGACTATTTGGGAATTGGGCTTTTTAATATTTGGAATTTTTCTTAAAAAATATATAAAATTATAAATACATAAATTTATAAATATTTTTTGCCGCTTTATAAGCACGCCTTAAGAAACGCCAACGCTTCGCAAAAGCTTGAGGTGTGACTGTGCTGCCACACCACGCCTCACGCTATTTATAACATTGGTTAAAAATCAGTTAATTTTTAACCAGAAACTGTAACCTTAATAAATGGTTAACTGAATATTATGTTTAAGCTAAAAAAAATCCTTACTGGTTAACTATCCAAACACCTCTTTTGAGCCAAGTTTCGGTTAACGTTTTTGGTTTTTCTAAATCTATTTAAAAGGTCTTAAAAAAAGAAACAAGCAAATAGCTTAAGGTATGATTTGAAGGCATGCCGATACATGTAAAAACACACGCTTTAACTATCTGGCTTGGTCTAGACGCCATCCGTGGGACTCGAACCCACGACCACGTGGTTAAAAGCCACGCGCTCTACCAACTGAGCTAGAACGGCTTCATGTCTAATATCATATTCACTGCTATTTATTAAAATCATCAATAAAAAAGTTAAATATACCAGTATTGTCTTAACAACTTCAAGTGAAAAAAAAAAAAAGATGCAGCAGAGAAATTCCGGTAACCGGCGACCATCAGGAACCGATGGATCCGATTTTTCATACAGAATGGTTGTCGATAACCGTAAGCTTATTGTTACTACTTTTTTTTATATATTTTATTTATTTATTTATATATTTTTTAAAAGTATTTAATTGAATCTGTGAAATTAGGGTATACAAAAGTTGCTAAGGGGAAATCTACTCTCAGCAAAGTTCTGGGCCTTCAGGTATAATTTTTTGAAATTTTGTGGTTAATTATGTTATTGTTAATGTGAAGAGATTTTTTTTTTTTTTTTTTTTTTTTTTTTTTTTTTTTTTTTTTTTCGATTTAGTTGAAAAGACAGTTGGCATTGAGCGATTTATGTTTTAATGTGCAAAGTGTTTTTTGGTACTTATTTATGGAGTTAATGAGGGCTTTTGATGCATTTTGTTTCGCCGTATAGGTCATGGAAATTGACTTGATTACTAGCCTTAGGGAATTCAGAGGGCGTTTAGTTTGTTGGTGGGAAGGATCAACAACCAATATTTTTTCCTCTAGATTTCATGCAATGATAATCTGTTTATTTCCTTTCGAATAAACCAAATGCTACACTTTGGAACGATACCCGTTCATTTATTTCCGTTCCTATCACGCAAACATCCCCTAATCTAGAATGTGATTGTCCAAGCTGCATGTTTGTAAAGTTTTCATTTTTTCATAAAGACAATTTGATGTCATGAATTGTGGTTTCCCAATGTGATTTTTTGATCCTCGAATTTAAAATCATTTAGATCTAGTAGAGTGTAACTGAAGTAACGGAAATTGAGAATGCTGCACTTGTTATAGTAAAAACTTCTCTTAAGTAGCTCTTGAGATTGTGATATTGACTAGGGCCGTGTATAGCATGTGACTGACTGTACTGGGAGATAGAGATCACATACATAAGAAACAAGAGATGCTATACTTAGAGACATGCTGCAAAAGAGAGATATCGATGACTTCCATCTTTTTTTTGATTACTTGAATTACCTATTAAAGTTATTACTGATGTATGTATTCTATAAAAATCGAGTTTTTTTCGAAGATTATGTTGACTTCAGACTTGGTTACATGCTTGTAAACTTGGGTAACAAGATGTGCTTGTCTGCTGCAGGCAGTGGTACTGTTGGTAGCAGTTTTTCCTATACTTCTTGCACTGTTAAATAAGGAGCCTCTTGAAACGTTATCTGCTGCATCTATTTCCATAATTTTCATCTCAATCATAATCGGAGAATGGGGTAAGGCTACAAGTATTATTTAGCTGTCTTAAATGAACCTTATGCTTGTTATATGAACTTATTACTGTTATCCTGTTGTGGTAAAGGTCGAAAGCGTAGCAGAGTGAACTTTTTGAAGTTTTATATGGTTGCATCGTCCATAGGTATACTTGGGACAACTGCTTCCGTCATCCAAAGCAGTCTCCAACTGAAGGCAAGCAAGTCAAACTTTTCTCCTAGTATATATTTGTTATTATATTAATATCAATTTTGTTGTGTTCGAGAAACTGTATCTCTGTGTTCTTTC
>LBNU01039228.1:75415-100925 GCA_014162995.1 Artemisia annua
TGTCTATTATCGGGATGTAGGAATGTGAGGATCTGATGAGTAAAGGAATTTCTGGCTCTGGTGATGGATTTGATCTTCCAGGTAGACGTTTAGGTGGCTTCACTCGTCAACCTCCTCTTTCATCTCTCCGCCAGACTGCACTCTCTGCTGCAGAAAATAGAGTGCGTCTGGGAACTCTTTTACCAACAGGACCTAAACGTCTTGGTGGTGATAAATCTATTATGTCAGCTTTAACTCCTGTACAAGCAGCTGCAATGGCTGCAGAAAGGAGATATCAAGATGATATATGGTGTGGTCTAGAGGAAATAGTGGATGAAGAAGAAAGTGGCACTGGTGTCCCACAAGAGCGGATGGGACAAGATTCAAAATATGCGGCGTCCTCTAGTGGTCTAAGTGCCAATACAAATGCAAAGTCTCAGAAAAGAAGTCGTCAGTTAGATAATGGTTCTAATTGCTGTGATGGTCATCCGGGATCTGATTTTGTCGACTTGACAGATGCTCCCTCCGTGTCCAACTCTGCCGTTACCAACGATGTAACAGCTAATAAAAGAAGTCGCCAAACAGAAAGGGGCGCAACTAGGCCTTCGTCATGTGATCTTGAGAAAAATTGTATTGATTTAACATGTGACGTCTCTACTAGTGAATCTGCAAGTAATACAGAGTCATCTGTATGGGAGTGCATGGTATGCACATTGCTGAATCCGGTAAGTGTCTAATACTCTAACTTTGATTGTATTGCAATAGACTGAATACTGGAACTCTTATATTTATGATGATTTGATTATGGCAGTCGTTAGCTCCGATCTGTGAGCTTTGTGGAACCCTCAAACCAAAAGCCGTGGAGGATAAGTATAAGACATGGTCATGCAAATTTTGTACATTGGAAAACATTGTGAAGTTGGAGAAATGTGGAGCATGTGGGCAGTGGAGATATTCTCATGGCCAACCTATAGGAACCCCGTCACCAAATGTGGGTACTTAATCAACGCATTGAGTCAAGAATAGTTTTTCTGGTTTGGACTTGTTGATGTTTTGACTGTCAGAAGGCTGTTTGATATCAATGGGGTTTTGGTGTCGGATGTTAACTTGTTCAAATGGTTTTGATGCATATATTCTTGATCTTTAAACCTGATGTACTTGATGATGATATATTTTATTTCTCGAGTGTGTTGTAAAACACACAATTTTGGGCAATATAAGTGTTTGTTAACATTTGTTAATAACATGAATGACTGGCCTTATGATTATTAAGTTTTGTTTTGTCTGCAAGATTCTTTTATTTGTGTCTCACACTGACGTCCCTTGAATTTAATATAAATCTGAAGCTGATACTAGTTCATCTTAAATTCAAGTACACGGCTTACTCAATCTTGGTAGAATTCAAAAAAACCTTGAAATGAAGGCTTCCAAGTACAAAGCCGCACTCAAACTAAGGGGCATGCAGAGTAAGGTATGCAATCATTGCTACATACTTTCATATTTAATCAACACTAAGAATGCAATATACCAAGTTTCTTAGAATCTTATGATTGGTAATCAAATGAAACTTCTTACTTTATTCCTGATAATTTTCATGTTATGTTACTATTGTTAGTATAGCATGTAAGGTGAAATGTTAATTTATGTAATTAACCCATTATCGAACACCAAAAATATATTAAGCAAAGAATACTTTTAATACATAAAAAACATTCATCCCCACTCCTTTTTTATAACTTTTGTATAGGATATTCTTTACATCCATAGTTTTTGATGTAAAGGTCCTCTGTATTCTAAGTTAGACAAGAAAAATCAAAATGCAAAGTATGTTCAGAAAAGCTAAATGAATCAAAGAATTAGTGTCGTATGAAAAAACGACATGTACGACGTGGTCAAATTATAGTCTTAACCAGTCCTCTCCGTCGATAAAGTGTTTATCAAGAAAAGGCGTTGCTTCAACAAATCCTAATGACTTGGACCACGACACTCTATTCCTTCTATCTGCTCCTTTTCCTCTGCACTTGTATTCTCCAAACATCGCAGTCCTATATGTCAATAATGATTTGAGTCAAATAAGAAAGTGCTTTTCTTACAGTTTTTTTTAGTGATTTATGTTATTCATACCTTTGCCTCCATGGTTGGTTCCAGTCACTCCACCCCGAAGGGTCTATAATGTTGTCAATGTCACAATATGAGTACACCACCCTCGAATAATTTCCCCACGCTCTCCCCAAGTAGATTGCCCCTTCATTTCCTGTTACCGAACAATTTACGAAAGAAAATCCAGTATCTTCTTGTTCCGAGTTCCTATGATGAGCTGCAATGGCTCCATATCTATCAGCTACCGAATGCAGCCTGCATTCCTGATCAAGTCCAACAAACAAAAATTAATAAAAGTTTCTCTGCATTTGAATCTCTAAAGAGCGATTGGAGAATGGTGGGTACCTTGTAGAGTGATCTAGAGTTGCCAAAGATGAAATCAACAGATCCTTGAATGTAACATTGATATAAGTAATGGGACCCACTTTCATCAAAGAGAGTGTCTTGTGTTCCTAAGATTCTTACTCGATACAGCACTGCCTTATCCCCTGCAATTTTTAACGCCACCGCTTGCATTTTGTACCCTCCTAATATTGCAACAACCGTGTTCTGTATGTGCAAAATCAAACCACATTATGGTTATTACATACAAGTACATTACGCGTAAGAGTACTCAGTATGTTGGTACCACCTATTTGACAATATAGTATAAAAGGTATGATTACTAATTTTAGGATCTTCATAGTTGATATAGTTTACAAGTCGAACTATAAGTCTATAATACTATGGGCCCAAGGTTTGGTAACCTGATGCTATAGAACTCGTTTAAATCTAGTAGATATGATCTAAGTCTTCCTATCTATGTTCAGAGCTTTATATTACCTCAATTGTGATGCCAGAAGCACAAAAATAATCAGATTCTATGGTGACAGAAGCTGTTCTGTATGTTCCAAGTTCGGTACCATCTTTGTATCTGTTAGATGCTTTATCGTTCCAGCTTATTACGGTTGCTGAAGGACTATTTGGATCTCCAATGAAAGAAATATAAGGTTTGGATGCAGGAACAATTACCTTTTCTCTGCATCATATTCATATATGGTCAGTCATCTGAGGTAAATTACTAACTAACAAGATGTTACATTCTTCGGGTATCAAAAGCTATAAGCGTATAATTAACAGAATGATAATATAACATTGTTATTTTAAGTACATTTAACTAGATACTCAGTTAACTTTATAAAGTAGTTATGTAATACGCAGTATGTATGTATGTGATAGCCAAATGTTAATGATGTTAACAAAGCAAATTTGGCATAATGTGAAAGTTATATGGAACTTGTGACAGATGCACTATATTAATTAACTAACCTGTAAAAACCAGGAAGAATGTAGATCTTGACCCTGATGGAATTATTAAGAGGCACCATATCAACCGCACCTTGTACAGTAAGCGAATCACCCCTACCATTTTGATCAACCACAATCACTCTATAAGTAGTACTGCCATCATTATCATCCACATTCCCAGAACCAAGCCTTTGTCCTAACTTCTTGTGATCCCTGTAGTTATCATTTTGTATCTTGATATCGTCCCACGTAATATATTTTCTCATGCTCTTAACTTCATAGTTATCACCATAGATCAGTAAAAAGAAAGCAACCAAGATACTAACACCACTAAAATCCATCTATGTAGAAACTAACTTGTGAATATGAGACAAGTCTAGTACTTTTCTTGTACAAAATCAAAAAACCAACAAAGTACTAGAGAATAATGTATGTGTGTGTGAAATGTGAGTATAATAAATGGAGGAGCCTATAGGTGAGTGATATTACATGCAAAAGTATAGTAAATACTATAGAAGAATTAATGTGAAACATGTGTATGTAGTTGATCAAAGAAATGCAAGAACATTAGTTGGTATGTTCTTCGTACATGTCAAATAGATTGTGCTACTTTTATCATTTAGTAGTCATATAACATATAGAAATATATATTGAGAGAGAAATGATGACTTTGTTGAGGAGTAGTTATGGAAGTGGAAACAATAGCTAGCGGTTATGCAATTAACTAAGCTTGATTAGTAATAGTATAAACCGTATGGGAAATGGGGTACCTATGATGTAGGGACGTGCATTATGGTCATCACTAAGTTAAAATTAAAACTAAATAAATAAATAAATAAATCCATTGATTCAACCCCATCATTTCCAATAAAACTTCCTTAAAAACTGTCAAAACATGATAGTTTTTGATCTTTTATTCTTTTATATTGAGATGTTTTGAAAATTGTATAAACTGTATCATTTTCTTACAGATATGTACAAGTTATTGTTATGGTCTATAAGCATGAGTAGAGTATGAATATTCAAGTAATCAAGTTATTGTTATGGTATGTATGAGTATTAATTAATTAAATTAATATGCACATGGTAAAACTATGAAAGTATAAATATATTAATAGAAACAAAAGGCTCGGGCTTAATAGCATTTTGGTTAAAAATCAAAATCAAATAAACTTTTTTGGACTTAAACGAGATATAAACTTTTAATAATTAATCAAGTTATAAACTATTACTATTTTGTTGTAGTAAATAAAAACACAAATGCGGGGATAGCTCAGTTGGGAGAGCGTCAGACTGAAGATCTGAAGGTCACGTGTTCGATCCACGTTCACCGCATTACAGTTTTTTCTTTTTGTCCATTTTTCAGCTTTAATGTTTTGTGGTGACACACTAACACCTATATTTAGCATGGAACCATGAAATTTCAAGTCAACAAAATTATAACTAAAATGTTACAAATAAAAAGTTAAATATGAAGTACCAGACTACCAGTTATACAAAATTCAAAATTTCAATCACATTTTATTATATTACTTTATTATACATTAGGCCTGAGGACGACTTCGTCAAGGGTGGAAAAAATCAAAACGACGTCGTTTTATGCTATCGATGTCGCTTTGTAGTTTTACCCATGTTGTTTGGTAACTGGGCCATTGGATTTTGTTAACTGAGCCATTAGATGTTATATTAGATTTTGTTAACTAGGACATTAGATATTATATTATTTTAAGCATGTTTTTTCCCTTTTCATTTTTCTCTCTTTTCTTAATAGTTTTTTCAAGTTTTTCTTTCACCAACCTTCATACACAATAACCTATAATTTTATATTTCACTAGATTAGTGTGTGCCGAATTGGGACACCCATGACGTGCTAAACAATTGTGACCTAAAAATTTGAGCTATTGTTAGTTGCGAGTCAAATTACAGGTTAGTATTTCATTGTTATAATGGGGTTTATATCCTTTTCGGCTAACTTTCGGAACACTGTTTTGCTTTGCATTTTGCGATCTTTCTTTATCATCGAAGTACTGTTGATTATTCTAGGATGTTTTAGAAAGATGATAATGTGTACCTTTTTGGTAAACCTTAACGTCATTAGCAGATTCTAGGATTGTTGTTGCATGGCTATTCATGTGTGTATATGAATGCTTATGCTCTGTTTTTTGTTTTAAAATTGTCTCCTTCAATTTTAGGTGCTAGGATTGTGAATCCCTTCCTACATGGCAATGTACTAGCATGTGAAACCCTTTTCGATCAGCTTTACTCCTATTTATCATTTTTAAAAATGACATTTCCCAACTTCCGGGTACTATTTTAAAGCTTTCATTACAGACGGCTCTGCGCTTGCTTTTGTGAAACGTTTATCAAGTAATTATTCATTAACGAACATTCTTCAAAAAAGGTGTTCATGAAAATGTGAAGGAAACAAAAAGGTTCATCAAGTAAATGTGCATAAAAAATCATTCTGCAAAGAACTTGTTCATCAAATAATCTCGAGGAAACAAAATCATCCATCAAGTGAATGCTCATCAATCTATTTTCATAAATAAAAAATGTTCATTCGTTATTTAGTTAATTAATACGTGTTCATCAATAAAAATAAAAGGCTCATCAATGCTTTGTTGGAGTGTACATCAATAAAAAGTGTTAATTGGTAGAAACTGTTCATTAATACCAAATGTTCAAAAAATGTGTTCTTTATGTAAATGTTCATCAAAGAATACAAAAAGTGTTTGTTATATTTATTATTACAAGATGTTAAAAGTCTTTTACGTTCATTAATACCCTGCGAAAATGTTCATTAATGCAAAGTGTCTATCAATATCATCGATATGAAAAGTTCATCAACACCCAAATGTTCATCAATATTTCGCTTGTTCATCAATATTCTGCCTAAAATAACAAGAAGGACACATATCAACACCTGGTAACATTTTATACATTCTAAGAAGAGCCAACTTCATATTTGATTCTCTTCTCACTCGTATAATAACCCACACGATGCTAATATACAATATGAACTTTTAAATTATTTTTTCCCCCATAAATACTGCTGGACCAAAAAAAATTTGGCAATAGAACTTACGGGTTGTTTGACAAATCTAAATGATTTAGCGCTGAGTAAGTCAACGATACTGTATGAATTAAAGACAATGAATGAACAAGATACTGAATGAAAATGATTGTTTGATTAGTATTCTGAATGTACAATAAACGTAAAAAAGAAACAACTTTTTCGACTCTCCTTATAATATAATATCGAGTGAAACTTTTTAGATAATTGTTTATTAAGTTTAATAAATTTAATTTAAATAATTTAATTAAATTAATAAAATTATAAATCTTTTATATAATAAAACAAAACCCCAAGTGGGGACTTTTTCATTTCAAAAAAACTAAACCATACCTTATTTAGTAATAATATTATTTAGAAAAAAAAGATTAACACAAGTAGAAGATAAATACAAAAAATATAGATAAGATGTAATTAACAATAGGATTAAAATTTTTAAATAATTATCTTTAATAATAAAAAACTATAATTAAACATCATAAATCAAACAAAACAAAGATTAAATTATTTGTTTTTTAATAAATAAAAATATATGATTCAAAAAATTTTAAAAAAAACCCGCGCGTGCGCGGGCATTATAACTAGTATATAATGAAAGAGGTTGTGTAGTCTCTTCGAAAAATAGAATAACATGAGGAGTGTTTATTCAATTTGGAACAAGTTATAATAATTGGAAGGCTAAAAATAAAAAGCATGCTATCAAAAAATTAATTACAAAAGTAAAATAAGAAAAGAAAAAGTATAGTGTCAACTTGTGTCTTTTGGATAATTTGGCTCTTAATGATAAAGCTACACATCCTAGCATAGTAGCATGTCCCATTGAGCATAAAAATGACTCATTTAGCGCCAATTTTTTTCCTGCCAAAGAGTATCTCCTCTTGCCGACTAGGAAGTGAGCGCTTAGTCATGTCATTAAGTTGCTATCAAGCACCCGAGAGCGTGTGAACTATAAACGCTTTATGATTTCCTGAATAATCGAACAAGTTGGTTTATAAGAAAACTGTAAACTTTCTGAAAATTTTGAAGCACCATGTGTATTTGATGTTGTCATGTTCTATGATTAATTTGCACGTCACTGTATAGAAAACTAACGCGATATGTGACATACTAGTAATACTTTTTGGAAGCATTATCTTGTAAAATACTAATACGTACGTATGGGAAGTTGGGTTGTATAAATTTGACCATGTAGCCTACAAAGACTAAAATAAATACGCATGAGAATACGACACTGGTTCGCCTTATTTTAGTGAGTTAGTTTTTGCTCGTACATAATTGGACATAGTTATAACTTTGATTACGTCATCTACTCCTCTTATTTGAAATTTGGTTCTGATCATTGTATCTGTACCAAATTTCACGTTAATTAATGTTACCTCCTTCTCAAAATAAGTGTTCACTTTGACTTTTTATAGTCTTTCTTATTGAATTTTGCCTATAAATACTTTTATTTGCGTTATATAATACTTGATGCAAAATATATGAATGAATTTGGTTTTAAATAAAGGTTCATTGGTATAATTTTTATCAGTTACTATGTAGCACAACTAAAAATATTTAATGTCAAAGCTAAACAAAAAAAACTCCAAAAAGTTAAACTGTCCACTTATTTTGAGACGGAGACTGACTAGTACGAAGCATTTCTATAATTATAACTAGAGAATGAGGGTGTCATACAAAGAAACTTTTTTTATTTAATTTTTATATTTTATTATTATTTTTTTTAATGAGAAAATACGGTTATTGCAGTTAAAGAATAGGTTATCAAATCTTTTATATAATAAAACAAAACACTAGTGGGTACTTTTTCATTTTGAAAAAAAAAAATTATTTCTTTATTAGGTAATATTTTAATTATTATTTTTTTTTAATTTATAAGTTTTTAAATTCGTTTTGTTGATATATTATACAAGTAGAAGATAAATAAAAAAAATATAGATAAGATGCAACTAACAATATGATTAAACTTTTTAAATGATTATCTTTAATTATAAAAAACTACAATTAAAAATCATAAATCAAACAAAATAAAAATTATTAGCTTTTTAATAAATAAAAATATATCATTCAAATTTTTTTTTAAAAACCCGCGCGTGCGCGTGTATTATAACTAGTGTTATTATAAAACAAAATATCGTACCTTAAGCTACCGCTAGTTTTGGCAAACAGGATCGTATTCACGTGTAAACGTTTTCAATTTTTCATGCATGAAAATATAAAAAAAAACTTAGGGTGTGCTTGGTTGGGAGTTTTATAAGGTAAGGAAAGGTAATGATAATGAAACATGGTGGCTGGTTACCTATAATGCAATCACTCATTCCTCTAAAATGGGTAATCCTCCATTCCTCAACAAATTGAGGGTTATGAAACACAGTAATAAAAATTTACATATTTTCTCCTTATTTCTCCCATGATCCCACGTCCATTTCAAAATTGTTTTCTTCTATCTTTATTTTATTTATTTATGTACAATATATGAATTATATTTAATACGTAGTAGTTAAATGTAAGTATGTACGCACAGTTTAATTGTTGTAAGTTGTAACTAGCGTACAGATTTTATTGATCATTTCAACAAAAAATTAACACTTTTCACATTAGTAGCAATGGTTTTTTGCATACGCAAATGATCAAATTTATAGATAACCATAATGTGCATAGAGCTTTATATAGTAAGAACCAAGCAACATAAATGATAAATATAATACTAAGGAATGGTGATTATATTCCTTAGTATTATCTTTGCCTTTACCATTACCATTTCTTCATGTTGAACCAAGCACACCCTTAGTCTATCTAAATTTAGAAACCAAAAGGGGGGATGAAACAGACAATCCCATAAAAAGCTAGAGGGATTTTGTCTCCACTTCCACATTATATACACATATTGATGTCATAACAACTTTAAGGTGTACTACATACATATGTTCTAGTGTGTGTGAGAACTAAGATCAACTTAGCTATATATAATATTATCTAAACTAAGTGTGTGCTATTGTGTTTAAAATGGGGAGCATTAAAAATATGAATAACGTGTTGAATAAGATTACGAAGCTAGAAGAAAGCCATGCTTACCTTAAAGAAGAAATATCAGCAAAGCTTGTGATCTCGGGTGAGCGTAAATCATCACCTAGACAAAGAAGTAGAAGCATTGATGAGAAGATGACGGAAGGTGAATGTGCGAATATATTGGAGTCAATGGGTCAGGCAGTGCATATGTTAGATCTTGATTATCGAATAATATACTGGTTAGTCATATGAATTACAGACTTACAGTATTTGTTTTATTACTTATGTGGAATTCATTATCTTCATCTTCTGTCAATTTTTTTTATTTATTTTTTATTTTATTTTTTATTTTTATTTTTTTATTATTATTTTTTTTGAGGTGAACAGATGTTTTGAGGGTGATATACATGGTCTTTTTTCTCAAACCTAAAAGACTTGTCATCCGTACGTAAATGTATTGTCACAAAAAACGTATAATGAAAAGACATAATTTGACAAAAACTTTAATTACAGGGTATCCACCGGCCCAAAGCGCGGGTACCCTGCTAGTTCTTAATAAGTCACACGGGCTTGTTAAATCCTATTTATTTCAATTTTCAGTACATGAGTTATGAATTATGAGGATGACCAGAAGATTCCATCAACATGTTATATCTGCAAACATCTTCAATTTTGTCTTTTTTGAGCCTGAAAATTGCAACATCAGCTCTACAAAGAATACTATAAATTATAAACACCATTATAGTTTGTAGATGTGTGATTTCATACCAATCATGGAAAAATTCTAAGTGCTAAAGACCAACACTATTGGCAATGTTTGTCCAAAATAGCTCCTTCTTTCTTTACTTTAGTGTTTTTTCAAGAACAATCAAGTTTTAACAAAAAGCCAAGTAGGATGCAAATAAAAGAAAATATTGAAGATTAAAGACAAAAAACATGAACCTGTTTGGTTAACTGAAATGGCACAGGAATCAGATGGCACAAAATCTTTATGGTTATACTGTTGCTGAAGCTTTAGGGAAAACCTTCGACATTATAACAGGACCTGATCATTCCGAATTAGCTAGACGTATCATACAACAGGCAGCAAAAGGAGAGAGCTGGTCTGGGACATTTCCTGTTAGAAATAGAGATTGGGAAATGTTTACTGTTATCTCTACTCTCTCACCATCTCGTGATGAAAATGAAACTATAATTGGGCTTATATGTGTAACAACTGATGCTCGCCTATATAAAGGATTAAGCCCACGATCCAGCGTTGCTCCCAGGAGGTTATTTTCAGTTAAATTGGGATTTGATCCTCAACAACCTCTACAAACTGCAATCGCCTCAAAGATATCGAATATGGTTAGTTGTTTAAGTGTTTTTTATCTCTTAGATTTGGTGATTCACATTTTAGACCATTGATGCAAGGATGTCGATATATTGATTGTTGGAAACACCAAAACAGGCTTCCAAGGTTAAGTCGAAGATGAAGACAGGAGATACCAGCATGGATTTTGAACACAGACAAGATGCTTCTTCATCACGTGAGCATTTCACTGGAAAGTCCACAACAGATTCTAGTAGGACGAGTGCAAACAGACCCGGACTCCAAAAAGTATTGTCTTCAAAAGCAGTGGCATGGGTGGGTAAAAACGAAATTTCATGGGGATGGAAGGGAACTCTAAATGAAAGAAATAGTTCTGATACAAAAACAAGCCGTTTTGGTTGGCCTTGGGTACATAAAATTCAAAAACAAGAGTTGGGTCCAGATACGAGCTTCATTACTTCATTAAAAGTAGAAAGTCAACTGTATGAAATTGCAAGCTCTAGTAATACTAATGAAGCTACAGTTTCGTGGTCCTCGTGGACATCATCTGGTGGTGGAAGTAGCTCTGTGAGCACTGAAAGTGGTTTGATTCATAAACTTGACATTGGTATAGGTAACTTAGATGTCAAGATCTTCTGGGATGATTTGATTATCGGAGAACATATTGGGCAAGGTTAGCAATGCACATGTA
This sequence comes from Artemisia annua, assembly GCA_014162995.1. NCBI lineage: Eukaryota > Viridiplantae > Streptophyta > Magnoliopsida > Asterales > Asteraceae > Artemisia > Artemisia annua. Next base: position 86,867 of record LBNU01039228.1, read on the forward strand.
AAAAATTAATACGCATTTCATCCCTAAAGATTGCTATAGTTTTTGTATTGGGACGTCCCATGGAAATTGCAGTAGTTCCATCTCTAAAAACTTTGCCAGCTACAAATCCTACAATGAACTATTCTGCAGTGATACATTTACCGGGTTAAACACTTTGCTAACTGTTTTTTGAAGTAACAAATTTACCGGGTTGAAACCCTTTACCCAAAAAAAAAACTGTTCTGCAGTGATAATATTGTTTTTTGTTTTCTTTTGTTGTTATTCAGACATTTATCTATTATAGTGAAACTATGCGGTTTTATCTTATTTTTGGGTTCTTATTGGTACTTTACTAGTTATATGTATTTTCGCAGGCTCATGTGGGACAGTATATCATGCGCTGTGGAATGGATCGGTATGTTCTCCATATTACCTTTTAAAACATCTTGTTCCAAACATGCACAACCGTTTGTTGTCTTGAGTTGATTTGAGTGCTAATCCTTCAAAAGGACAACTTAATTACGAGACATCAATGTATCTTCATGATATCCAGGATGTTGCAGTCAAGGTATTTACCAAGCGAGAATACTCTGATGATGTGATACTATCCTTTAGAAAGGAGGTAATTTCTTCTAATTCTGGTTTTACTTTGTTCTTTATTATAGATTTTGAAATGTCAAAAGATTTGTCTCTGAATGTTTAAACTTATTTTTCTTATGAATTGAAGGTGTCTTTAATGAAAAGGCTTCGACATCCAAATATCTTACTCTTCATGGGGGCCGTAACTTCACCTCAACATCTAACTATTGTTACTGAGTTTCTCCCTCGGTTGGTTAACTAATCACTATATCTGCAATGTTGCATGTTAGTTGGATTTTGTAGACCAAATTCGATATCACCATCTCTTATTTTCTTTGGCAGTGGAAGTTTGTTCCAGTTACTTCAGCAAAATACGACCAAATTAGATTGGAGACGCCGTGTTCATATGGCTATGCATATTGTAAGTAGTTTGGTAACATATTTCCAAAATCGGTTTATGAAGGTACTATCTTATTTATTGTTTGTTTCTATAGGCAAGGGGAATGAATTATCTCCATCATTGCCAACCACCAATCATTCACCGTGATTTGAAGTCTTCAAAGCTTCTTGTTGACAAGAACTTAAGAGTGAAGGTGTGTGTGTTTTGGTTAATTTTGCAAAAAATATTTCTGTTTTCTTTTCAAGCAATATGAATAAGATGAACTAAATTGTTTACAATATAATAGGTTAGTGACTTTGGTCTGTCGCGTATCAAACATGAGACTTACTTGACAACAAGGACTGCGAAAGGAGCGGTACTGCAATTCAATGAGACTACTAACTTTTAATTACTTTCGGAAAATTTATTTTTTGGTTTCTCAACTTTTTAAGCAATATTCATGTATCCTTTTTTTGTTAGCCTCAATGGATGGCTCCGGAAATTCTTCGTAATGAGCAAGCAGATGAAAAGTAAGGCCGTATCTTGTTCTTTTCCTATGGATGTCTGAATTTGACATGGTTCGAGTTAATTTTTATTTGTTTGAAACCCAAGACAAAACAGATGTTTATGTAGCAAAAAAGTATTAACATAACCACTTAAGGGTGGCCTAGTGGCAAAAGGGCTTGTGACTATCACTCTAAAATGTGTGAGGTCTCAAGTTCAATTCCTGCTAGGTGCAAACAACCTTAAGTGGCCACGCCAACCTCCTGAAAAGGGACGGCTTTACCTGGTTTGAGTCTGGGTGGCGATGGGTTCAAACCCCGTGGATCGGGTCAGTTTCTAATGTTAAACTCTTGTTGGAGAATTATAGGTCTGATGTATACAGTTATGGAGTGATATTGTGGGAAATTACGACTGGTAAGATCCCTTGGGATAACCTCAACTCAATGCAGGTATGCTTTTCCTTCCATCTGATTACATGCTGTTTAAAATCTCTTTTAAACTTTGACTTCTAAGGTCAAACATGGCTCTTTCTATGAATTTGACCTTAAAAGTCAATGATGTACAAAAACTGCAAACATTTGTGATTACAATTATGACACTTGCAGGTTATCGGAGCTGTTGGTTTCATGAATCAGCGGCTAGAGATTCCCAAGGATGTCAATCCGCAATGGGCTTCTCTTATCGAATGTTGTTGGTCCAGGTTATTCTCCTATTCAATCTTAGTACGAAATTAAAATTTCCTCCTAGTTTAATTTTCTCTTTCACCTCTAAATACAAAGCACTAAATAAACAACTTAGACAATTAATAAATACACAATTTTTGTCCATAAGTTATATCGGTGAATCTTGAGTAAAGTCATAAAAGTTCAGATGCGCTTCTTTTCGCTGAGGTACACTAACGACCTTCTTGATTCTTTTTTCTTGCTCAGTGAACCACAATCCCGTCCAACATTTCAAGAAATACTAATTAAGCTCAAAGATCTGCACAAAAAGTTTGCGAACCCCGATAGAGATAACTGATCCTATACATACTACGATGTCTCACATTTGTGATTGCTCTAAATGCTACATCCACAAAATGTTCATAAAGAATCTTTCACAAAATGACTTTATCTAGCGGCATTGAGTTCACTGTTAATATTCAACCTTCTTGAACAAGTACTTGTACAAGCTTAATCACACTGTTGGACCAATATATTTTGTATGGGAAAGATACATTATCCTTATATTATTTGATGCAATATTGATATTGTTGATGTCTCGCTCTCTTATGGCAGGTAGCAGGCAGACATTAATTCACTGTTTTGTGTAATGCTACTTGAAAACATTGCATACAAACAACTTGACTAAACATACAATGAAAGTCTATTCTGTTTGGTCAATGTTTGTCAATATGCAAAGGCATTGAAATGTTTTGTTCTAGAAATCAGTTGAAAAATGAAGAACAATATTCAAAAGGCAACAAATCAATTAGAAATCTATAGAAATTGGAATCAAGATATGAAAATGATTTGATATTGGATAATGTGTTTGTTACAGAATTAGAGAGGAGATAATTGTTTTTGTAAAATCAGAATGAATGAAATACGATGGAATGTGGTTTAAATGGTGTTTGGCTTCTAACAGATTTCCCGCCTAAACCAAGATTTGACTTTAGCCAAATTGACCAGTTTGACTTTCACTTTGTGAGAGCATCGTTTGTCATGTTGATCGTTTGGTGTTTTATGGTCATATTAGGCGCATAAAAGAAAAGTAACTGCTGATCTTTTATCTCTATCAAAATAATGTATTGTTTGTTGAAAATTTTGGTCGGCAAAAGTGATTTTTGACCAACTTTGGACACAATTATCTATATGTATGTGTCACGTAAATAGTTTGTAAGTTAGCGTTCACCTTGAAGAGAGCTGCGCAATGAGCCTTTATGTGTCCAAAATAGAGTTGATGTGAATGAGATATCGCGTTTCAAAGTTAGACATTCGATACCATGCTTAAAGAGGAAAAGTGGATTGTTTTCTATCTGACATTGGTGGGATGGGTAAACTTGGAGGGAGTCTACTGAGTATAAATAGAGGCCCTAATTCTATAGATTTTTCACTCATCAAATCAATAAGTATTATTGATTTCCAACATATGAAATACGCATCTGAAAAGGTGAAATTCCAGACGATTATGTTAAGTCCGACAGTACAACTTACTGTTTCGGCTATTGTATCCTGAGAAACAGATGACGAATCTTTTTTAAGGGAAGCATATTAAACACGTGCCTCGTCTCTTTAGTGCGTCATTTCTAATCTCTGTTAGTGTTCTAGCAAGTCTTTTGACTATTTTATTATTTTATTTAATTATCGTTTATAAGAGTTTATAAGAGTCTGTCTTCTGTTTTATGCCTCCTAAGCATGCACAAAATAACTAAAGCACACATTAAATATCTAATTTAATTAAACATTTAATTCTAAATGCTCAATTAGTTAACTTTAGTTAACGTTCAAGTTAGGCGATTCCTAACCATTTTTTAACCAAGTAATCACATTCACTTATTAAGAAAGACAATAAGAATAATTATTACACCAACAAGTTTTATGCATCATAGATAAACACTGATCGATGAATATTTGTTACTATCGGTTACTTTAGGACTAATACAATGCTAATCAATCATGAATTATAGCGAACTTTTGATAACCAAACTAGGAAAATTGATTGATATATTAATCAATACTACGAGTATGTGTAGATAAAACTACATAAATCATGTGTTATTTGGCCAATTTGCGGCATAAAAGGTTAGGGACCACCGCTAACAATGACTAGAATTCATTATGACCCCACCAATAAGGCAACAAACAACGACACACACTCAAACGCCCAATTAACAAATATATTCTCAAGATGCCATGGAATATGCATTGTGCCTAACTTGACGAACCCTCAAAGGCTATTAAATCAAATAAAGTTAATCATTTTGTTTGTATATTTTGACCTTGTAAAGATTAGATTCACTCTTATTGATCAATGTTAAGTTTGAGCAAACTGTTAGTTTATTAGATGCTACTTCTTTTACTCGGATAGTTATATGTTACTAGTATAATTTGTTACACTATAAAAAATTGACACCAAAATACTAGAGTTTCGGTGTGTTTCTAAACATATATGTTAAACAAGTCGTGTTAGGGTTAACAGTGACTTAAGCAGGTCAACACCACCCATTTAAACGTTTTTCAAATACATTATTAGTTTGTGTGACTAGTCAAATGACTTACATATAAACGGATTGATCAACATTTTTGAAAAATAAAAATTAGAGTAAATTACACTGTTCATCCCTATACTTGTCACAGATTTCATACGACATCCAAAAACGCTGATTTTTTCCTTTTTGATCCAAAATCATGTTTTTATTACGCCGCTAGTCCAAAATCCTGACGGTCGTTAAATTTCTCATTTAAGTCGATCTCACATGCGCAGCACATGAGGGCAGTTTGGTCCGATCACTTTTTTTTGGCATTTTGTTATGTGTTGGCTATTGTACCACTTGTCTTTTCATTTGTCTTTTTATTCACATTACTCACACACACAATCATCTTTAAACCAGTAACTTTTGTTTGTTCTTTTATTTTTCTTTCATTTAAATTAAGTTCACTTTTGTCACAACACATTTTTTTGAACTTTTCCAATCTTTTCAACCTGAACTATTGTAGCACTTCGTACTTTTCTGTTAAAACTTTGTTTGTTTTTTATTTATCTTTTTATACTTTTTATATTGTCTGAATTGTTATTGTCTTTGTGTTTTGCATATGAAACAATCCACCTCAATCATCATCTTAATTTTTATGTTTTTTCTTGACCACTTAACTCATTTATCCATCTTTTTCAACCTCCTCACCTCCCACCACCCACCACCGCTATGTTGCAACTCCGACACACCACCTCTTTTTTCTTAACAATAGCTTTTAAAAAAATGTACAATATATACAATTCAACATATAATGATGATCTGGGCATTATGGGTTCGAACATTAAGCTTTGTAATTTGATTATTTTGGGCCAATTTATATATAATAAAATGATCTGGGCATTATGGCATGATGTTTATGCAAAGATCAAGATATATACACTTGTAATGTTTCAAATTAAACTGATTGTTCACTTCTTTATGTCTTTTATCCCTCAAGAAAATTCGAACCTCATTCTTCGTTTTTTATTTTATTACCTAGCTGCTTTAAGTCTTCTTACTATAAAAGAAAGATATGTGGAAAACTAGAAGGGGTTGAATAGTTTACCGCTTTTTAACTTGTTCTTTGAAGTCCTTTACGTGTAATTAACGATTTTAACTAATAATTAGTAGCCAGTATAAAGAAAGAAACGATCAAACCACAATACGATTGTTTATCGTGGTTCGGCTACAAGGACTCTTTTTCCTTGCCCTACATCCACGCCCCGAGTTTCCAACTCGAGAGTTTAAAGCACTAGTCAACAAGCTCCTTTCACCGGTGGAGAAACCTTTACAATCGTCGCTTACACTTTATCCGGTACAAAGCTAGATACCGGGTCCTAGTTCAAGGTAGAACCAACCTAACGTCGCCTATCCACTATTTCCGACACTAAGCTAGAAAAGATGTCGAGTTCTTTTATAAGGGTACAACCACTTCCGTCACACTATGTATTTTAAGACCTAAAATTACTAACCGATCACTCTTGAATATACACAATCAAATGAAGTATAAACTACACTAAGTTTATACAATGCTAAGCTAACAAGTTTTGCAACGTTGTGTTGAATACTTATAACTTCTTGGATGAACTTGTGAACTTCCTTTCTACATAAGACAATCACACAAGTGAGTTGCTACTGAGTTAGATGAGAGTATATGTGTAAATTATGACTCTAAGTGATGGGTGAATTCTTGAAAGTGGCTTGGTATTTATATCCAAACCAACCAGCAGCCTGGCGGATACGGCGGAACCAAAGAATGGGTTCCGCCCATATAACCCGAAAGTTCCGCCAGGTCTGACAGGTAAACTTGTAAGAAATCTTTCCATATCAAGCAATGTCACATCAAGTTACTTCTAGTCAAACACACAAGGTAGATTGAGTAAAAGACCTTCTAAAATGTGTAAGAGATCTTATGGAAAGTCAAACACACAATCTTTCCATAAATACATATGATGTGATGTTTACATTTTCTATATTAAGAAATATAACAATGTTATGTTTAATATGAAACGTAAAGTTTAGTTATTCAAGACTTAAAACTCAAAAGATGTTTTACTATAAACAAAAGTTTATACTTTGTCATTAACAAAACTTAGCAAAGATCGTAAAATATAAATACGTTTTTAGGCGATATTTGTATTAACAATCTCTCCTTTTTTGTTGATGACAAAACATAAACTTTATTTATAAGTAAGCCACTAGTTTTGGTGTTTAAGTCTTATAAAGTTTGTTTTTAAACTTGTTTTACTAAAATGATGTGGTATGCAAGAGTTAGGGATGAGAACAAGTTTAATATAAATTCTCCCCCTTTTTGTCGAAACGAAAAGAAGAGTTGCAAAGTGGAATGATGCAAGTGCTCCCCCTTGGAAAATACTCCCTCTAAATGGAGTGCCAAGGTAGGAGACATGGATTTTGAGCCTACAAAGAAAAAAAAATTAGTTGCCACACAAGACAAGTGTAGAACAAGTCATGAAAAACCCTTTTTGTCGAAACAAAAAGAAGAGTTGCGAGGCCGATAATGCACTTCCCATGCTCCCCCTTGAATATTACTCCCCTAAATTGGAGTAACAAGGAAGGAATGCATGGATTTTTATCCTACAAAAAAAAGTTAGTGTCTAAAACACAAGATATATATGTTACCATAGCAAGGTATAGTACAATCACAATACCTAAATGGTCAACAACCAATGCAAATCTCATAGTAGAATGAAATTCATTTCATGTAAAATTTGACTTTTAGAAAGTCAAAGACAAGAAATGAGGTGGATAACATCCTACTTCTAAACAAAAAATAAAAATAAACTAAGAACATAAAATCCTACTTTGATAAAAGGAAACCATCACATTCCTTAATGAGAAACATCGACCTAAAACAAGTTCTAAGGTTGATGATGAGAACGAGTGTTGGAGGATGAAGCGGGTTTTATCTTGAAAATGGTGGAGGTGGAATACTAGTGGTTTGTTTGCGCTACTATAAGTGAGATCCTATTATCATTGGATTACTCAATGATGCACTAAACATGAGGTTGGTGAGACATGACATTTAGACGTTCCAAAATGTGGTTTAGAATAAACCTCATTTCATAGGTTAGCTCACGGATGTCCTTTTGACACCCTTCACTAATGTGAGCGGTTCTCTCACAATGTCCGCAATCATGGCGGGGAAAGTTAGGTGGAAGAGAGATTTCATTTGTTGGTGGTGGATTATTTATGCTCGATGGAGCAAACGTGGATGGTTGAGAGGTGTTTTTATTTCCTATACTAGATGAGTTTAGAGATGTGGCCCATACGGATGCATTTATTTCCTCATAAGAAGGAAATATAGAATCAACGTGTTGGGAAAGCTCTTGTGGTGGTTGTTGTTGTTGAGCATAATGGCGGAAGCTTGGTTCTCCATCAAGAGGACCATGAATGTATTTGTAAATGGGGTAAAACACAAATGATTGTGGTTGTGTATGACCTTGATCTTGTGGAAAGATTGAGGGTCTACCATAGCGGTAAGCCAAACTCTCTATCAATGATGGTTGATGAGGTTCATGATCTAATGACTCATTTGGTTGAACCTTTTGTTGTTGTTGGGTTTCCATTTGGGCAATGGTGTCAAGGAGTGACAATGATGGAGGGTTTGATGATCTAGGTGATAGGTCTTCTAGAGTTTCCAAATATGGTAGTGGTGATGTTGTTGGTGTATTGAGAAGTTCCATTGGTGTTAATTTTGGTGATTGAGGTGATCTAGGTGGTATGTCTTCGAACGTTTTCAATAGTGAATGTGGTGATGTTGGTGGTGTATGGAAAAGTTCCATTGGTGTAAGTGTTGGTGATTGAGGTGATGGAGTTTTTGATGGTTGAGTTTGTTGCGAAGGTGATGTTGAATCACTTGATGTTTTGGTTGGTGGCGGAATAGTGACTATGTTGGTATTGCAATGCTTTGGAGAGGGTGTTGGAGTAGCAAGATTGAGGAGATCTTGAATAGTGATCACGTTGGTATTGCAAGGTTTTGAGGATGGTGTTGGAGTAGCAATGTTGAGGGAATCTTTGATAGGTGAAGAAATCGAGAGATGAATCACTTGATGATGATGAGCTTAGTTTGATGGTTTTGTTTAAGCAACAAGGCTTTACACTAATCCTAGCGGTTTTTCTAATGGATCTTGATGATTTGGATGAGGTGTTGGATTTAGTCATCTCAAGTCTTTGGTTAGCTAGAATTTTGGGATTGAGAGAAATGATGGTGTTGGTGTGAATTTGGGGTGTTCTAAGATAGTCAAATTTATAGGAAGACCATGTCATGGAAGGAATGTTTGGATTTGATGTGTTCCATACAAATTTGGAGGTTCCTAATCATTTGGAAGATTTCCAAGAACTTGTCAAGTCATTGGAAGTCAATCCAATTGATAAAGCGAAAAGTGTACCGCTTTTCGGGGGTCATTTAAGCCCTAAATCGTATTTATTTGATCAATTATTGCCCTAAATCGTTTCTTTTGTCATTTTAGATACTTTGGAGAGAAATTCTGGAAAAGGAAGCATTTTGGACGTTTTTGGAGCATAAAAGTGAAGAATTCGACAAAGTGCTAAAGTCTGCTGGAATAGTACCCATGACGGCGTCAAGCTTGGATGTGACGCCGTCAAGGCCTTGATAAGCCAGAACGGATTTGGGAGATTAAGAGATGGGACGGCGTCAAGAAGGCCATCAAGAACCCTAAGCACGGCGCCGACCGTGAAGGGCGTCAAGGCATACAACGTGACGCCGTCAGATCCTGTTTTCTATATGTATTCTCATAATTTTTAGTCATTGTGATGGAACTTTGGGAGCAACCCTAGACGAAATTTTAGCAGGCTTTTTCAAGGTTTTTCACTCTTGAGATCCTTCCATGTTACATTGAGATAGTAATCAATTAATCATTCAATATGTCTATGTGTTGTTTGATTCTATCTTGTTCTTCTCTTTCGTTAACATGCTAGGCTAAGGTTTTCTTTGTGTTTGCTTAGATCTAATGAAACCTAAATATTGATTATTGATTGAAATGGTGTGTTATTGATTGTAATTGGCTGAATTTATCGATGTTAGGCTTAAGAAAACTGGCAGAACTTCCAATTGGTAACATGCTTTGAAACGTCTTAAGAACATGATAAGGTGTACTAAGGTTATTTGAATTTTATTTTATGCATGAGCATGTTAGGGCTTAACTATTGATTAATTATTGAATGGTGTGTTATTGATTGTATTGGATGAATTTATCGATGTTAAGGCTTAGAAAACTGGCATAACTTGCCAATTGGTAACATGCTTGACGTCCTTAAAGAAACATGACCAAGGTGTACTAAGGTTATTCTGATTGTATTGTATGCATGAGCGAATTTCTAGTGATCCCGCAATGTTCGGAAGCTTCTTAGCCGGCCTCGACATAGGAGTGAAGTAGCGCCTTTAGAGTTTGGGGGGGAAAGTCCTGTACACACCCCCCACGACTGGATTTAGGAATACAATCCGTATCCACGCATTAATACAGCACTAATTAATCGGTAAAAAGATAGTTAGGGTAGGAATCTAAGTAACACGCTTCTCATCCATATTAGTTTTCACAACAATTTATTTCCGTTTATTTACATTTATTTGCATTAGTAGTTATTTGGGTTAGTTGACTATCAACTAATTCCGCCCACTCCTTCAAAACCCGAGATATTTATTTGCTTTCATAAAATATAAAAATACAAAAAGAATCTTCCCTCACCCTTAGACCTATTAGAGTAGTTTTTCAATCCTAACGACACTATTCCCCTAGAGAACGATCAATCCCCCGGTACTTGCCACTACACTATACTACATCGGTCAGGTACACTGCCTGGTGGGGATTGCAAGCTTCTCAAGACCCCTTGAGAAGCAAAACCCTAGTGCGTGGTTGCAATCCCGCGCATCAAAGTTTTTGGCGCCGCTGCCGGGGAATAGTTATTGTTTAGGTTGAATTTTTATTTTATTAAGTCTACTCGCTAGATTCCTTTTAGTGAGATTTTATTTTATTTTTCTAGGTTTTCTTTAGTCTATCTTATTCTTTGTGCTTTTGTTCGTAGCGCTTCTTAATGAGTAATATTGATCGTTTGATCCCTGTATTCGTGTTTTCTGTCGTAGGAGTTTCCAACTACCCAACCTGCCCCTATTGCTGAAAACGAAAACCCACCAAATCTGTCACCCGATCATCACTTTAACAACAATTCTGATATGGACGAATCTGACCATGACACCGACCATGAAAATGGCCCTTTTTATTATTCGTCGGATTCTGATGAAGACTTAGGGGATGGGGAAGTGATAGATGATCCTAGGGGAGAAGAGGGAGCTAACCCTCTCAAGTATGTTGACCCTAGAACAAGGATTGAGAAAGATAGTTTGTTTAATATGCAATTTCCTTGTAAGATTGGAGTTAGGAGCTTTGACGCTTACCTCAACTCATCTTTACCCATGAATATAATCTCGCGTGCTGAATACAATAAAATCATGGTAAAAGAGATTGAATATAACGGAGATAATATTGTTGCTAGGACAAAAACATTGCATGTGTTTGTGGGAAGCTTTGTTTATCTAGTTGACTTTATGGTTATGGAAAATCTAGAAGAATTTGTTGATAGTAACTTAACCCAAGTTGTATTTGGGAAGTCCTTCAAAAGGTTAACCAACTTAGATGAAAAACTAATGGAAGGGTTAATTACATTCTCAGATGGGGATGAGGATTTTGTTTATCAAATGCCCCGTGCACACCCTAGGTACAAAGACTTTTCTATTGAGAAATGTAATAGGTTTCCCCCCTATGGTATATTGAGTGAGAACGATATTAGAAAAGGACTTAAGTACCCCCATGAAAAGAATAAGAGATACTATCGAGGATGTTTAGAGTTGTATGATGACTATAAGAGAGATGAGGCAACAATTAGGTGGCTCACGCTTAGATACGTGAGCATTAGTGACACTAGATGACTGTGACTTTGAGTCTAGTTACAAGACTCGTTAATAAAGAAAAGCGCTTCTTGGGAGGCAACCCAAGCTTTGTGTGTTTATTTATTTGTTTGTTTGATTTTATTTGTTTCCGTATGTATGTTTTATTGTTATTGATTCATGTCTCTAACTTGTGAAAATGCTTTATTTTGTTTTTAACTTCGTCTTAACTACATATAAAGGTATTTTGCAAACGATAAGTGTAAGGGAAATCCAAATCGGTTTATAAGAACAAATGAACATGAATCATAACAATATTAAATTGACATACATATTAGTAATTGTTTGAGTCAAATGCTTGTATCGAGTCATAATGATATTTTGCAGGATTTCCAGGAATTAAGAATTGAATTTTTCCAGAAATTTTCCGGAAACTTAACATGAAAATCTGTCAGATCACTTCTGACGGCGTCAGGCCCCAGTCTGACGGCGTCAGGCACTATTTTCGGGACTTTTTTGAAAGTTTTGTTTTTCTTCTGGAATCATAAAATATTTTATAAAATCTCTAACTTATAAACTCCAGGAATCTGCAAAATATTCATTCCACAAGCATTATATCCCTATACAGATTTATTCCGCCGATGTTATGCAGGTTTTTCGTGTTTGTTTTTTCAGGTTTAACAGGTTATTTTGGACAAGAAGATGTTTTCTCAGATTTATATTTTCTTGGAAGAAGATCTAACCATGTTACCACTTTATCCACCGAGCAAATAAGGGGAGTATTTGATTTCATTCTTTACCTTATTTACTTTTACATCTTGTTATTTGAACATTGGGGACAATGTTCATCTTAAGTGTAAGGGGGGTAAATTACGATACCTTAGAGAATGCAACTACGCTTGATTTTTGTTTGTTTAATGGTAGATGTGTAATAAAACTGAGAGAAATACCTGTTAGGGTAATTTTAGTGTCAAATTTAAAATTTTTTACAACATATAGTAGTGAAACTTTGGTCTTAATGAGCGTCTCATGGATAGGAGTTATATGACTAGCACAAAACCGTACCCCTAAAATTTTTCCACCCCAATATATGTGAGGTTCGCCCCTAGAATTGGTAGGAAAAGCATTTATGCTATGATGTGTGTACTGGTAGCACTTAGATTCTAGAACTTGCGATAGGACCATCCCGAATCCACAAGTGAGACTACATTCGTGTAGTTATATTTACTACATGATAAGAGGCATTAGGATTAACCCATGTTTTACACCTGTATTATAATTACATTGACTTCATTGGTCAAGTAATTCTCCCAAACCTTTGCGTTGTACCCATCTTTGGTACACGATACCCCTAGTACACCCTCCAGAGCCTATCCTTTTCGTTTCTAACTTTAAGCATTTTACTTAAAGGAAGAATTTGTTACACCCCACTTAAATGTACACCCAAGTCGCCTTAGCCTACCTTGTATGCACTCACCTTTAGTGCATTATTGTGACAACATTTGTTAAACCCTTAGTTAATTATCTAATTGATTACATGGTTGCTAAGTCGAGTCATATCCTTGTACATATTGTTTTGGGACGATTGGGACTCATGGGTAAAGTACTAGTGTAATGTAGTAATGGGGAGGAACAACATTATTACCCCCTGATGAGTGCGCAAACACTCATCATTTTTGGTCAAATCTGAAACGCAAAACATCTGAAAACACGCAAAAACGCATCAAAATGTAGAAAATACCCAAGGATCGTGTTTTATGTGTCTCAAATGCAAAGTGTTTAAAAACAAATGAAAAACGAACAAAGTTTGCATAATTGGCAATTTCAGTCCCCCAACTTTCAAAAATTGGCAAAACTAGTCACTGGAATTCAAAATTGTGGAGTATTATCATTCAAGGTCCCTGAAATATTTTAAAATGTCAAAAATGGTCCTTGAGTGAATTTTTGGGCAAATGGCAAAACGAGTCCCTGAACTTTTGGAAATTGTCAAATTTGGTCCTTGGGTGTTTAAAAATGAAAAAAAATGGCATCAATGGTCCTTGGGTTTTCTAAGATTGGCAATATTGGTCCTTGTGAACACTTTGGGAAGTGTGCAACATCAGTCCCTTATGTTTGGTCAAATTGCATAAATGGTCCTTGTGTTATATCTACAACCAAACGGCCCTTTGTGTTATTAATAGCCCAAATCCAATCCATAACAAACACAAACCAACCAAAGCCCATTCCAAGCCCCCTTTTATTTATCCCTGGCCCAATTAAATCTCAGCCCAACTCCCCTTTCATAAAAAACTCTCCCCCGTTATAACTCTTCCCAGTCAAACCCAGGGTCAACCTCCCCCTTCCTCCTTTCCCACGTGCTCTGCAACCCAGTACCACCACCATGCTTCCACCTCAGCTGCACCACACCTTTTCCCACCAACCTAAGCTACATTCCAAAGGGCATTTATTGTTTCCTCCTCCCCTCCAAGTTATCCAGAAAAGT
>LBNU01039228.1:101498-115845 GCA_014162995.1 Artemisia annua
ATTGTTACTGTTCATTTGCTATTTTTCTTAATTAATTTAGTTTAATTAGCTTTTAATTGGTAATTAAGTAAACTAAATCTAAATAGTTTATTTATAAAGTTTAGGAGTTTTTTATAATTTTTTAAGACTTCTGTATTTGTTAAGTAGTTTTAGAAAAAGTTTGGTAATTTTATAAATTAGTTTAATATTTATTTCAATTTAAATTAGTTTAATTAGTAATTAGTAATTAATTAATAATAAATAATTAAAAAGTCTAAAAAATATTTTTCTTTCTCTTAAAATTTTCTTTTGTCATTAGGATTGTAAAAATATGTTTTTCATCATCTAGGTGTTTTTAGATTTCCATTTTCACTTTTATTTTAGTACGTAGACGTTTAATTAAACGTAAACGTACATTTTTAGATTTATAAACGTTTCCATATTTCCAGTAATCGTTTGTAGTGTTTGTTTATCATTTTCATTCACAATTTCACGCTTCGTCAGGACATAACGACCCGGGAATATCCCTATACTCCTTGGATCATTGCATTGAGCCCTAAATGGCTTGACTTTTGTTGACCAAATCCTTGGTTGACTTTAGTTGACTGTTTCTAGGCCAATCAAAATTTGGCGCCGCTGCCGGGGAGGCGTGTCGCGTATCTTAAACGTCTTGCAGTATCGTGTTTTTGAAACACAACTTGTGTATATCGTCTATCCTTTGTATATTTACCATATATCGTATTTTCATCTTTCAAAAACATAAAAAACACAAAAATATTTTCTCTTTGTTTCTATATATATAAAAGAAAAAGAAAAAGGAATACTTGTCACCAAGTATTCAATAAAAACACCAAAAATATAATAAACATCCTCCGTCTTCCGTTGAAGGAGGGCGGTTGTAAACCATTCCCAAATAACAACAACAGAAAAATAATCGTGAAATCAGTTGTTACCCATCATTTTCAGGTGAGCATTCTAAGGATAAGATAGAAGGAAGTGACTAGAAGAGACTTTGGTTGCATTTGAGAATGAATTATCTGCGTGTTTGGATTTGTATTCGTTTGACTTTATTGAAGATACCTTTGGATTATGGTTTGGTTATTTTATTTTGGGGTATTGTTACAACACTTTGTGCTTGTACCTTGCTCTATTTTATGTGCATGTAGTATTTCTCTATTTAGACACCAGGTGTTGTGATGATATCCATGAAGTTACACACTCGTAGTTCAAAAAAAAAGTTACACACTCGCGTTTCCGCCTTGGCGAGGTGTGACAGGTGCATTAACAGTGCAACTATCAACCTAATCAAGTTCACGTTCTCAATCTCCTAAAAATGTAAAGTCCATTCAACAACTCAATGCTCACAATATCATAAACAATCTGTGGTAATTGTTCTCAACACAAATGACCGGTAAAATGTTTTATCTATTATACAAAGATCATGAATTTGTACCAAATCTAATCATACCCGTTCATAAAAATCTTAACTATACAATCGACATCGTAACCACTCCTATCTAAAGGAAACCTGACTCAAAGCGCAATAAGCAAATTCTAAGCACTATGTGAATTTTATTTTTGCGAATGTTCCTAGCCTGTTCAAGCCCAAGAACATGTGGAGCCATAAGGGTAACTAAACAATCCCGTAAGCCCACATGTTCTTGCAATAAGCAATCCCAAACACCCTCTTTTATGTGTTACTAAATGTAATTTAAAAAGCTTGCCTGTAAACCCGTCTGCCAAGCTGCTTGACAGCAACTTGAATCTTTTTAGTCAGTTGTTGAGAGTACTTGATGGAGCCCATATAGACGCACTTTTTTGCAATCCATGTATCCCACTCAAGAACGCGAATCAGAATCACTCTCTGGTGTGCCTACTTACTGGCAAATGCAGTGGCATCAGCAGTGTTGGGAATTCTGCTAAGTGAGAATTCTACTGATGGTTACTGTTGAAGAAATCTGCTGAAGACACAGATTCTGCTGAAGATGTGATACTGCTGAAGACATAGTTTAAGCATATTTAGTTTCTGCGGATATAGTTAAACCGCGTATTATGTAATATAGTTAGGATATGCAAGAGTTATATTAGGAAAAGATAATGCATATCATTTAAAGTTTATAGATTATACGTTTCTTGAGAAACGGTTTAGGTTAGAGTTCCTTCTCTATAAAAGGAACACAAGTTTATGTTTGATGTAACGAACAAGTTTATAAGTTTTTTTTAATATAAAATCTATAGAGGATTAAGTGTTCTTAGTATTAATTGTTTATGCTTGTATTTGTTTTCCGCATTAGAGTACAAGCTTTGGAGATTCTCTATTAGAGTGTTTGTGATTACATAGACACTGCTAACGATCAACGAAAGCTACAAGATCTATCAAGGTTATATAGTTTCAACAAGTGGTATCAGAGCCTCGGGAGAGTCTCTTTGATACTAAGAAAATCAATTCTTTAAACCACTCCTCAACAACACAAGTTTACATAATGTCTGGATCTGATGCTGAGTCAGAGACAACACACAATCAAAACACAACATCCCTACATCACCTCACTCTCTCAAACAGCAATGCAAAATTCCCTTACCTTAAGAAAGAAGAGTATGAACTCTGGGCAATGCAGATGCAGAACTGGATTACCAACATTGACCATAATCTTTGAAAGGTAGTACTTAAAGGTAATAGTCCAAAGAGGACTGGAACTGATGCAGATGGTAGAATATACTATCTTGATCCCACATCTGCTGAAGAGGTTCTTGCTCTTCAGAGGGAAAACAAAGTTAGAACTATACTTCTTCAAGCTATACCTCCAGACCACTTGGGTGACTTTCACTTCATGTCTGATGCAAAGGATCTATGGATGGCGATTAAAGCTAGATTTGGTGGGAATGATGAGTCAAGAAGGATGAGGAAGTCAATGCTGAAGCAGCAGTTTCAAGAGTTTCAGATCACTGAGGAAGAAGGTATACACAAGGGTTATGACAAATTTCACAAGATTCTGAGTCAATTGAATCAGCTGAAGGCAAGGCCAGACAATGAAGATTGCAATGCTAAATTCTTAAGATCCTTGCCTCCATCATGGCTTCAAGTAAGTATTGCACTCAAAGCCAAGGGTGGATTGGATATGATGAGCTTTGATGACTTATACAACAAGCTCAAAACTCTTGAACCAGATGTCAAAAGTCATATTCGCTCAACTACTCCAAATTACTCAGCTTTTGTTGGTTCTACATCCAATATAATGCCTCCTAGTTCAAGTCCAATTTCAACTGCATCATCTTCATACACACCAAACAAATCACATTCTTCTGGTAGTGTGTTGGAAGATGTACTTCACTCCTTTGTTGCTAATTGTGAATCTCAGCAGCAACTCTCCTATGAGGACTTTGAACAGGTGGATCCATTGGATATGGAAGAGATGAACTTGAAGTGGCAGGTGGCTATGCTGTCATTAAGCATCAAAAGATTTGAGAAAAAGGCTGGGAGGAAGTTTGGTTTCAATGGCAGGGATTCAGCCAGGTTTGACAGAAGAAAGATCAAGTGTTACACTTGTGGTCAAATGGGTCACTTCTCTAGAGAATGCAAGGATAGGAAATCTACTGATGAGGTTAGGTATTCTACCTATCAGCAGAAACAAGGGGAAGTTGATACTGCAAAAACTGGATATCCCACAGCTTTGATCACTCTGGATGATCATGTTGACTGGAAGGCTCATGAGAGGAGTGATGGTGATAGTGATCAGAGTGGATTGCTGGCAAGCTATACTTCAGAGGATTCTCATGATCATTTTGCTCTTATGGGCATCTCTCAGGTACATAACTGTATGTTTGGTTGTAGTATAAGATATAATGAACTTAAAGAACAATATGATGAATTGAAACCTAAATATAATGAGTGTTATAAAGACCTTGAGTCATATAAACATGGTCTAAAGATAGTAGAAAAACAAAAGATTTGGTTTCAGAAGAATCAAGTTGCTTATGAGGAGGAAATAAAAGGGTTGAAACAGGAATTAAAATGTGCTCAAGATGAGTTAATCTATACTAAGAAGTTAAAAGCTAATTTAGAATCTGATAAACAAGTTCTTCAAGAGAAGCTAGATAATGAAATAGCTACACATAAGAAGTGGTTAATATCAGGTGATAATTTAGCTAGAAGTTTGTATGGTAGTCAAGCTGTAAATTCTGGTATAGGTTTAGGTTTTAAGAAATATGTAGGATTAGAAGCTAGGGATGACAGTAGAAAAACTACACCAGCAGGATTAGCAAACTATGTTAAAGAAGGCACCTTACATGCTGTCCCTGGTCCCATTAGAGGTGAACATATGCCCATTGACCTATCCATTACAGTTGACTTTGATGGATCACATCATTTATATGGCAAAAAGTCAAGTGACTTATCTGACCCTGTTACTAATGATGCTGACTCTGTCTCTTGCAGTGACAAGTCTTCTGAAAAAGGGTCTACTGCCTATGAAAGCTGTGATTCAAGTGATAAGTCAGACCCTCCCAAGACCTCTTTCAAGCCTTCACCCAAGTCCTCAAACAAGCCTCTAGGAGTTGCTGCTGATGAATCTCATTCAAAGACAGTTTCTACTGAAGACTTGTTATTTAATTCTTTGCAAAACAATAATGTTAATTCTGTCAAAAACAATTCTGTTAATGTTTGTGGTTTGAATGCTTTCAATAGAACTTCTTTTGTTGATAAATCTTCTAGAAAGAAGAAATGTTTTGTGTGTGGAAGCAAATCTCATTTAATTAAGGATTGTAAGTTTCATGAGCAAAGAATGGGTGATTGTGCTAAGACAACTAGACAAATGTGGAAACGTGTTGATGACATACCTGCTTATATTCCACAAGCAACTCAATCTAACAGCAGATACAATACTGCTGATAAATCAGCATCTGCTGATGCTTCAGTTTCTGCTGATAGAACTTTTTCATCATATAGGAAAAGACATGTTGCAAGACCATTCACTCGATCTGTTTCGTCTTATTATAAGAATGGTTATTGGCCTAGTTATTATCAACCTATGTATATGGGTTGGGGGGACCATGGGATACTGCTGTTAAGCCCTCAGCAGGTTGTTCTTGGACTAACTGGGGATCTAATTATCAAAGAAGATCCAAGAACAATGGTGGATCTTATACATCTACATGGCCTACTTCTTATGATCCACAAGGCAGGCTCAAGTCAGTAATGACTTGAGTCTCCAAAGTGTACTTATATTTTGTATTTTTTTGTTGTTATTGTAGGATCATCCATTACTAAGTAAAGAAGTTGGCATAGTAGATAGTGGTTGTTCAAGGAGCATGTCAGGTAACAGAGAAAAGATGATTAACTTTATACCCATTACAAGTGGAGGAAATGTGACCTTTGGTGGAGGAAATGGTAGAATCACAGGAAAAGGAACTATCAGAACACCCATGCTGGATTTTGAAAATGTACTTTATGTGAAGGAACTGCAGCACTTCAATTTGTTCTCAGTGTCACAAATTTGTGATAAAAAGAACAAAGTTTTCTTCTCAGAAGATGAATGTCTGGTACTCAACAAAGACTTCCAACTTCCAGCAGATACACCAATTCTGCTGAGGGTTCCCAGAAGCAATAATTTGTACACATTCAACTTAAATGAGGTACAACCTGACAGTGATCTAACATGTTTGGTGGCTAAAGCTTCCTTGGATGAATCTACCAAATGGCATAGAAGGATGGCTCATGTGAACTTCAAGACCATCAACAAGCTGTCTAAACTTGGTCTTGTTCAAGGCCTTCCTTCCAAGGTCTTCACCAATGAACACAATTGTGTTGCCTGCAACAAAGGAAAACAACACAGAGCCTCTTACAAAGCCATTACAGCAGTGAGCAATATCACAGATCCACTTCAGCTGCTTCATATGGATCTTTTTGGTCCAACTCAAGTGAGAAGTATTGATCATAAGTATTTCTGTTTAGTTATCACTGATGATTATAGCAGGTTTTGCTGGGTATTCTTTTTGAAAACTAAAGATGAAACATCTCCAATTTTAAAAGATTTTATTACCCTAGTTGAAAACCAACTTAATAAAAAGGTTAAAGGAATAAGGTGTGATAATGGAACTGAGTTCAAAAATGTGGTGTTAATAGAATTTTGTAATTCAAAGGGGATAAAAAGAGACTATAGCAATCCCAGAACCCCACAACAAAATGGGGTTGCTGAGAGGAAGAATAGAACCTTAATAGAGGCAGCAAGATCCATGCTTGCAGACTCTAAGTTACCCACAATGTTCTGGACTGAAGCAGTAAGCACTGCTTGCTATGTCCTAAACAGGGTATCTATCACTAGTCCTCACACAAAAACACCTTATGAACTTTTGACAGGGAAAGTTCCTTCTGTTCATTACCTTAGACCTTTTGGTTGTCAAGTGACCATTTTGAACACCAGTGACCCACTTGGGAAATTTGATGGCAAAGCTGATGAGGGATACATTGTGGGATATTCATCTCATAGTAAGGCTTATAGGGTATATAACTTGAAAACTAAAAGGATAGAGGAGACTCTTAATCTAAGATACCTAGAA
This sequence comes from Artemisia annua, assembly GCA_014162995.1. Taxonomy (NCBI): domain Eukaryota; kingdom Viridiplantae; phylum Streptophyta; class Magnoliopsida; order Asterales; family Asteraceae; genus Artemisia; species Artemisia annua. Next base: position 108,033 of record LBNU01039228.1, read on the forward strand.
GACAAACCTAATGTACAAGGTCATGGTCATGCTTGGTACTTTGACCTGGATTACTTAACTGATTCTTTGGGGTATACTAGATTTGTTGCTAATCAATCTGCAGGTACAAGAGATGCTCCATCTAACAATGCAGGTTTACAGGATGAAGACTCAGAGGATGAGTCTGAGTTTGATGAACTAACTATTGTTGTACCTTCAATTCCTCCTAAGCATTTTGTAGGAAACAGTGCAAAAGATACTTCTGAGAAAGATGAAGATGAGTCATACTATGCAGAGGATCTTGCTAAGCTCATGACACAAGAACATGTTGCTACTCAAGAAGCTGAGAAACTGGGTGCAAAGATTACACATGATGTTGAAGCACTTCTGAGACAGTCAGCAGAAGCAATTAGTGGAAACCAGGATTCTGCTGACAGTACTCCTGTTTCTACTGATAACCTCTTTACTGCTGATGCTCCATCAGTTTATACTCCTATTTCTACTCGTGTGTCTACAGACTTTGGTGAGCCCTATACACGTTTTCCAAGTCCTTTAGATCTTGGTAATCACCAACCCAAAGCTGGCATCTTCACTTCCTCTTCCTATGATACTGACTATGCATCCCATGTGACCAATCTTGACAAAACCATTGATGTCAACCCCAATGCAACAAAAAGGATTCACACTAATCATNTGATAACCTCTTTACTGCTGATGCTCCATCAGTTTCTACTCCTATTTCTACTCGTGTGTCCACAGACTTTGGTGAGCCCTATACACGTTTTCCAAGTCCTTCAGATCTTGGTAATCACCAACCCAAAGCTGGCATCTTCACTTCCTCTTCCTATGATACTGACAATGCATCCCATGTGACCAATCTTGACAAAACCATTGATGTCAACCCCAATGCAACAAAAAGGATTCACACTAATCATCCAATGGAGAATATAATAGGTGATCCTAAAGATCCGGTTCATACTAGAAGCATTGTGAAGAAGACAAAGTATGGAGAAGTTGCTTTTATGTCTTATGTATCCCAACAGCAGAGAAACAATCATACAGACTTTAAACATTGTTTGGTTGCTTGTTTTCTCTCTCAAATGGAACCAACCAGTGTTCCCCAAGCCCTTGCAGATAATAGTTGGCTTGAGGCAATGCAAGAGGAAATGCAACAATTCAAGCATCAGCAGGTTTGGATATTGGTTCCTTTACCAGATGGGAAGTATGCTATTGGGACAAAATGGATCTTGAAGAAAAAAAGAGATGCAAGAGGTATAGTTGTCAAAAACAAAGCAAGATTGGTGGCTCAGGGGTTCAGGCAAGAAGAGGGAATAGATTATGATGAAGTTTTTGCACCTGTTGCTAGAGTTGAAGCCATAAGAATTTTCTTGGCCTATGCATCTTTCAAAGGATTTACTGTCTATCAGATGGATGTCAAAGGTGCATTCTTGTATGGTGAGATTGAAGAAGAAGTTTATGTCACTCAACCCAAAGGTTTTGAAGATCCAGATCACCCTGAATATGTTTATAAGGTGGTCAAAGCTCTTTATGGCCTACATCAGGCACCAAGGGCATGGTATGCTAGGCTCTCCAAGTTTCTACTGAAGCATGGCTATAGGAGAGGTGCCATTGACAAAACACTCTTTCTAAAGAAGGATTCAAGAGATATTATACTTGTGCAAGTTTATGTGGATGACATTATCTTTGGCTCCACCAAAGAAGCTTGGTGCAGGGAATTTGAAGACTTAATGAAGGGTGAATTTCAGATGAGTGCCATGGGGGAGCTTACTTTCTTCTTGGGTCTACAGGTTCAGCAGAAACAAGATGGCATATTTATCCATCAGGAGAAATATGTGAGAGACATTTTAACAAAGTTTGGTATGGAAAGTGTCAGAACTGCCACCACTCCCTATGAAGCTCCTAAACAAAAGAACAACAATGAACCAGATCCAGCTGTGAATGTTCATCTATACAGATCTATGATTGGTTCTTTGATGTATCTGACAGCTTCTAGGCCTGACATTACATTTGCTGTGAGTGCTTGTTCAAGGCATCAAGTTACTCCACTTACTTCTCACTTGAATGCAGTCAAAAAGATCTTCAAGTACCTTAAAGGCCAGCCTTTTCTAGGTCTTTGGTACCCAAGAGAGTCCCCTTTCAAGTTGGAAGCTTATAGTGATAGTGACTATGCTGGTGCAAATCTGGATAGAAGGTCAACTACTGGAGGTTGCCAATTTCTGGGGAGAAGATTGATTTCTTGGCAATGCAAGAAGCAAACCATTGTGGCTACATCATCTACTGAAGCAGAGTATGTTGCTGCTGCCAATTGTTGTGGGCAGGTACTTTGGATACAAAATCAGTTGCTAGATTATGGGTTTAATTTCATGAACACCACAATCTTTATTGATAATCAAAGTACCATTTGCATTGTTAAAAATCCAGTTTTTCACAACAGAACAAAGCATATTGAGATAAGACACCACTTCATAAGAGATGCTTTTGAAAAACATTTGATCAATGTGGTTAAAATTCACACAGATAAAAATGTGGCAGATTTACTGACAAAAGCCTTTGATGGACCTAGGTTTCAACACTTAGTTGTCCACATTGGGATGCTTAACCCTTAAATGCACAGTTTGAGGGGAGGCATAAGCCTCAGGGGAGGCATATGCCTCAGGGGAGGATTGATTGTTGTTGTAAAACTGTATAATTTAGATTTCTAACACTAACCATCTAATGTGTGTAAAAACATGTTAGTTTGTATATTTGGTTTGCTTTTGTGTGTCTGTTTTGCAGGTTGCAGTTCTGTGTGGTTGATTACATTTGCTAAAATTATTTGGCTGCTTGAACAAGTTCTGTTGATCTACTGATTGTTGCCACTGAAGAAGTACTTGTAAATACTGATACAAGGAATTCTACTGAAGTGTTATTTCTACTGAAGTGTTAATTCTACTGAAGTGTTATTTCTACTGAAGTGTTAATTCTACTGACGTGTTATTTCTGCTGAAGTATTACAAGTACTAACTGATTGTTTCTGCTGAAGTGAAATACATGTTTATAACATTGTTTCTACTGAAGTATAAATCAAATGCAACAAAGAAGATTACTCCAAAGTGGTTCATTCATTCATTCATAAGATGAGTTACAGATTACAAACAAGTTCAAAAGTAAAGCCTATTCTATTACAAGTTCAACTACACAAAGCCTATCTAGTACATCATCAGAGCCAAAAGATGGTAGGTATGCATGTCCAGGACGATGAAGATGCTCAAGAGGATGGATTGATGAAAATGTATTGAAGAAACTCAAGAACCTATGAGTTTGGTTCCTGGAAGCTTCACATTTACAACTACTCCACCTCTCAGTTCCCTTTGCCATCTTCCTTTCCTCTTTGAGAAGGAAGACCAAGAACCACCTCTCTTGATCTTGGAAGAGAAGGGTTAGTCTTCCTAGGCCTTGTTGATGGCCTTTCAGGTGTGGAAGGAGGAAGAAAGGAGGGATCTTCATATTCATCCTCGGAAGATTCCTCATCCGAGGTAAAGAGAAATGGCGAGACTAGTGCTCGATCTGAAGTAGGATAACCAATCCAAGGGTTTGGGTCGTCAGAAGAATCGGAGTCAGCAGGAACGGGGGGTCGACTTGATTCCCCCTTTTCAAGCTTTCTTTTGGTTCCTTGGTTAACTGGATGTGATTTGTTGTGTGGAATGGGTGGAAAGTAAGTGTTCCATCCCTCACTTGAAGATGATGATGATGATGAAGATGTGAGATCGATGATTTCGGGTTTGGATGACATTGAATTGAGAAGTAAGAAGAAAATTAGGGTTTCAACTCTAATTTGGGAAAAAGGTGAATGAGTTAGATTGAGATTTGGGGTAGATTTTATAAGCAGAGTCAAATTAATGGGTAATTAATGCGTAACGGGTGGCACAGTAAACGATTGATATTTACAGAAGATATTTTACTGTGTGTTTCTGCTGATTGATTGTGGTGATCAGCAGATTGACCTTGGTTTCTACTGAAGGGTATTGAACTTATGTTTCAAAATTTAATTTACACGGTGGATTTGGTCAACGATTCCTTCCTATAATTTTGACCGATAATCGTGTACTTTATATAAATACCCTAACAAACCAAATCTTCACCCAAACCAACTGATTCCCTCTTACCTCAATTTAAACTCACTCTCTTTCACTTAATTCAAACTCAACTCACTCACAATCTTCCATGGCTTCTCTAAAATTCAAACCTGAGCATAATAAAGTTGTGTTCTTGGGAAAGGCAAAAGGACATGAAGAGTATGATCCAATGGTTGAATTCTTGAAGAGATCAAAGATTCATTTTGCTCTGAAACACAGTCCAGATGTCATCTATGAATCATTGGTTCGACAATTTTGGGAAACTGCAACACAACGGTCAGATACAGAGATTGTAGCAACGATTGATGGAACAGAGTACGTGGTCACTGAATCATTGATAAGGACAAGGTTGCAACTGGATGATGAAGGAGGTGTCTTTCACTCCAATGTGACAGTGATACTTGAAGGGCTGCAGGCTGCAGGTTACCAAGGCACAGNCATAATAAAGTTGCGTTCTTGGGAAAGGCAAAAGGACATGAAGAGTATGATTCAATGGTTGAATTCTTGAAGAGATCAAAGATTCATTTTGCTCTGACCCACAGTCCAGATGTCATCTATGAATCATTGGTTCGACAATTTTGGGAAACTGCAACAAAACGGTCAGATACAGAGATTGTAGCAACGATTGATGGAACAGAGTACGTGGTCACTGAATCATTGATAAGGACAAGGTTGCAACTGAATGATGAAGGTGGTGTCTTTCATTCAAATGTGACAGTGATACTGGAAGGGCTACAGGCTGCAGGTTACCAGGGCACAGCAACTGACAAGTGGCTAAAGAATCAATTTTGCTGTGTGTGGAAGTTCTTGGTGCATACTCTCCTTCAGTGCATCAGCAACAAAGTGGGATCGTGGGATCAGTTCTCTACCCAGTTGGGGTGTGGTATTGTTTGCTTATCTAAAGGGCTAACATATAATTTTTCTAAATACATTTTTGATAATATGGTAGAAAATGTAGGTAGGAAAACTCATAAGTTTCTCATGTACNGTGATACTTAAAGGGCTAACATATAATTTTTCTAAATACATTTTTGATAATATGGTAGAAAATGTAGGTAGGAAAACTCATAAGTTTCTCATGTACCCTAGATTTTTGCAAATTATACTAAACAGAACAACCATAGATAGGACACATAATCCCATCATTCCACTTAAGAAGAAAGTGTTTGCCAATATGAAAACTAATTGTGCAGGACCTCCTCGTCCACTTTTACCAGCTATGTTGCCTCATGGTGACAATGAGGCTGGTGAGGTTATTGCTGCTAGAGCACCACCCTCTCCACCACCTGCTGATGATGGTAATCCATTATCTGCTGGTGATGCTGCTGATGGTAGTCCATTGGTTGCCACTGATGAGGGTCCTTCCAATCCTGCTGGGGCAAATACTGACCAGCCATTGCCATCTAACTCACCTAGTCCATCTTCATCACCTGTTCATGAGTCCTTTAATGTTCAAGTTCCTGAGGTTAATGAGACTCTACAGTCTCCTGGTATTCAAATACCCCTACCTCATGAACCTGAAATCACTAGAATGCCTACACCTAGCCCTGACAGAAACATATTTGATGAATTGCCAATATTTGAGCCTCTTTCTCCTGAAAGGTCCTATGAAGCTCCCAAAACCACTGAGAAATCTGCTGGTGGAGCTGAGGAACCTATTACTCTCACAAATGTTTGTCAAATTCTTTCCAGGACTATCAAGGAAGTGGGAGATTTGAGAAAGGAACTCAATGACACTAGATCATCAATGGGTGCTGAGATAGCAGGTTTAAAAGATCAGATTAAAGGTCTGGAAGCAAAGCTTCAGCAGAAAAGAAAGAGGAAGTTAGTGCTTAATTCTGATGAAGAGCTAGAGGAATCACAATTGGATTCTCTTGGAGTACTTGCTGATGTGGCCAATAGAGTTGCTGCATCTTCTCCTTCTTCTAAGAAGACAACTGTTCAGTTCCAAAGGAAGAAAAGAAGGTTGTATCTTGCTGAGACTTCTAAGGCTGCTTCTGCTGATGAAGAAATGATAACTGTTTCTGCTGAAAAGAAACAAGCAATTCCTGTTCCTACTCCATCAGCAGAACCATCAGTGGTATTGGATGCTGAGAAAATTACTACCCCACATGGTGCTCCTGGTGCATCTGCTGAGGAGATACCATTTGTGGATCTTTCTAATGATGATCCAACTACTGAGCCAGCTTCAGATCCTGCTAGTAAGAAACTATCTGACAAGGGCAAGGCTATTCAGACTGATGAGGTGATTGATATTGACTCTATGAGTGCTGATGAGATAAATGACCAAGTCCAAAGGCTGAAATAGTATGCAGATATGATGAAAAGCAGGGCTCTACAAGAGAAGCTGACAGAGCAGTTCACTTCCAATATTTCTCCTGCAAGACAAAGAGAATTGGATGCTCAATCCATTCATTTTACTGATGAGCAGTGGGACAACTATGCTATGCAAGCTGCATCAAATTCCACTCTTGCTCAGAGTATCTTAGGAGTTAACTTTGACAGAGACAATTTTGCTGCTCAAATGGTGGCTCTTGGAGAACAAAAGAAGAAAGCTGCTGCAGAGAAAAGGAAAGCAATTGCAGCTCAAAAACAAAAGGAAAGGAGGAATAGGCCAAAGACTGATNTCTTCTCCTCCTTCTAAGAGTACATCAATCTATCAGTCTGGTCTGACAAGGAAGCAAGTTAGGAATTTATCTGATTCTGAGTTGCTGAGGCTATATAATGTGGTCATGAGGAATGTTAAAACTGTTAAAAGAACTGCTGATGTGATGGATACTCCTTCTGCTAAGAGATCCAAAACTACTGAGGATGTAGTTTCTACTGAAGGTGTAGTTTCTACTGAACCTCCCACATCTGCTGAAGTACAAGACCACTCTTCCATTTCTCCTGATGAAGTATCTGCTGATCAACCAACAGCAACACCAGTTTCCACTGATGATCAATTGGTGATTGTTTCTTCTAAGGTTTCTTCTGATGAAGTTCCTACTGATGAACCTAGTTCCATGAAGACAAGCTCTGTTGCTGGGTCATCCAATATATCTGCTTCTAAGAGATCTTTCCTTCTCCATTATAGAGCTATGTTATCCAAGAAAGCAGAACATGAAGCTGCTCAAGCCAAACTGGCTAGAGAATACATTCTTGTATGGTGAGATTGAAGAAGAAGTTTATGTCACTCAACCCAAAGGTTTTGAAGATCCAGATCACCCAGAATATGTTTATAAGGTGGTCAAAGCTCTTTATGGCCTACATCAAGCACCAAGGGCATGGTATGCTAGGCTCTCCAAGTTTTTACTGAAGCATGGCTATAGGAGAGGTGCAATCTCAGCCTTCATATTGGGCCACCAATACAGTTGTTTCAGATCGTGGTACATCTTATCTGAACCCGGATGGATAGAATATTTGGATTTGTGAGACTCGTGCATGATTAAGTCTCTCAAACCTCCAAATAACGGTAACCAAACACGATTACCAAAACATCGGGTTCCATCGGGACGAGTCTCAAATATTGGTTTGATCCCCTGCCCGAGATTCTCGGCTTTCACATTTTCTTCTTTTATTGCTTCTTCTTGAGCCTTAAGAATTTGTTCCGGTAACTTCGGGAGAATTGTGATTGTCATGACCAAGGATCTAACCCGTAATGGTTTTGCCCTTTCCTTTCGGCTCAAGGCATCAGCCACCACGTTTGCTTTCCCTGG